>JABBMZ010000130.1:0-78422 GCA_013403795.1 Teratosphaeria pseudoeucalypti | reverse complement strand
TCTTATACCTTCCTACTTAAGTTAGAATAAGAAGAGTTATACTAGATTATAACTTACTAGTCCTCTAACTAAGGCCCTATAAGCTTGGCCCTAGGAGGAGGAGTATTTAAGGGGGAGAGAGAAGAGACGATTCCTCTTCTTAAATAAGAGAAGTTTTTTACTATTTTTATTCGTACAAAATATACAATCCTTTCCTAATATAATATATTCCTCTTATAGCTACTTCCGTACGCGTAAATCTATTGCCTAGTAGAGAGAGGATCTTAGTTTAATAGAAAGCTATATTAGGAGTAGAGCCTAGAAGCTATTATAGTAGAGTAGTAATCTCCTTACTTAATAAAGATTCCTCTTTATAAGTAGAGGAATTAGAGTGCGCCTAGTAACCTATAGAAGAAAGGCCTAGTTAGTAAAGTACTAGTAAGTAAGGGCTTCGATCCTTTTACTTATCTAATTTAAGTTATAGTTAGTTACTAAATACTAAGTAGTAAGTAGCCTCCTAATAATACTCTACTCTAATTAGGTACTCTTAGCTTACTAAAGGTAGACTAGAATCCTATAATAATTAAAGTCGCTCTAAGTAAATAATAATAGATTAGTCTAGACTAGGTTTAGCTTATATAGCTAGAGAGTCTTATCCCTAAACTATAAAGAGAAAAGGTTACTAGCTTCTTAATTTAAGCGAGGTTCTAGAAAAGCCTTATAGCTATAGTCTATAAGGTAGGTAAGTAGCCTATAATACTTATTCTCCTAAAAATAGTCTAGCGCAATTAGATAATAATCTATAGCCCTCTAACTATAACTCCTACCTTTCTAATACTATAGACCTAGATCTAGAGTCTACTCTAAACTCTAATAAACTAGCGTCTAGAAGGATAGGCTATTATACTAAAGAGTAGAGAGGCGAGGCTAAAGGTTATAGCCGCCTATCTTATCTTAGGTCGACCTATCCTAGCTAAAGGTACTCTAACTCATAGTACTCTAACCTGCTAGATTAGGATCTTTATCTATTATACTAGAGTATAATAAGTAGTACTTCTTCTAATTCTTCCTAAAATAGTTAATATATAAACTCTTAAAGTAAGGATTTCTAGGATTAGAGTAGTACTAGCTATATAGACCTACGTAGTACCTCTCTAGCTTTATAATATACTAAAGATAATTTATACTCTAAGTAATACTAGCTATCGCAAAGCTAGTAGTAATTAGTATAGTACTAGTTAGGGTATATAGGTTATATTCTTATAGACCTAGGTTATATAGGAAGGTTATACTCTAATAAGTAATATAGAATTAGGTTACGTTACTCTTAAAAGAGGGTAGGACTTAGTTAAAGCGACTAGAGTTATACGCCTTATAAAGGAATTAGATATATACTAGAGCTATATATAGCTAAGAGTTAGGTATCTTATAGTATTAGAGCTAAAAGAATAGTTAGCTATAATTAGAGAGATAATATACTAGAAAGATATACCTAAGAGCTATAAGCTAAGTAAGCTTCTTACTAAGTAAAGTATTATCTAATAGGATCGGCGGGACACTCTACTATAATACTATATTAAGATGTTAGAGAGGTTGTTATTACTATAGAAATATGTTAGTAGAGAAGAGGCGAGAGGACGACTTTATACGAAGTTAGATCTACCTATAAAAGTAGAGTATTTATATAAACTAGCCGACTAATATATATAAATAATAAATATATCCTAATTTACTCTATAAAGGTAGGGCATTTATAGGAACTAGTAAGTATATAATTACTAAACATTCTCTAATTTATAACTTCCTCCTTTATATATACCCTTATATATAAAGGCAAATATACTCTAATTTATTATACTCTCCTATAAGGACAAAGCTTAGAAGGTTCTAGACTCGAGGTTAGAAGCTAGTAGGAGTAGCCTATAGTTAGTAGAAACTATAGGTAGTAGTATATACCTAAGTAGGAGTATTAAAAAGTAATAGGTAGTTATATACTAGGAATACTAAGTTAGAGTAGGGAGAGTTATACTAGTTTATAACTTAGAAGTACTCTAACTAAGGCCCTATAAGCTTAGCCTTAGTAGGAGTATTTCTAGAAGATAGGGAAGAGAAGATTCCTTCTAGACTTCCTAAACCTATAACGTTTATTATCTTCTAATATATACCTAATAATATATTCCTCCTATAGCTACTTCTATTACGTAAATCTATTACCTAGTATTAAGTGTAGGATTATGAATTAATATATAGCGGTTAAAATTAATAAGCTAGCTAATACTATAATAGAGATATCTCTACTAGAAGAAGATATACTAGCTAGATTAGCTATAGAGAATAAGGTTTAGTAGGATGCTAGTTATATAATTACTAACGTAGCTAATATACTAACTACTAACTATTCTTAAGTAGAACCTAATATAATAGAAGTTAATGTCCTAGTAGTAGAGTAGAGATCTTATAATACTTAGAAGCTAAGAGAGAAGCTAAAGCATAGTTAAAGGTAGATAGAAAGAGAGCGTTAGTAAATAAGGTCTTATTATTTTAGCTAATATATAGTAAGGAGATTAATAAGCCTAAGACTCGACTTAACTATTATAACTACTAAAAGAAGTACTTCCTTAGAAGCTAGAAATATAAGAATCTATAAACTATAAGACTCCTCTCCTATTAGAATAAAGACAACCGAATTCTTATCGTATTCTTAAAAATATTGATATAGATATATATATATCTACTATCTATTTAGCTTCTTAGTATTCTTTATAGTATTATCGAAATAAGCTATAAAGTAAGTAAGGCCCTAGCGTAGACGCCTTAATATATTAGTATAAGAGTTAGTAGAGTAGTAGTTAAAGTTAAAGATTAACTAGCTATACTAGGAGCTATAGGCCTAGGAAGAGTATATTAGTAGCTTAATAGAGTTATAAACGCGCTCGCTATTAAAGCGTAGAGAACCTTAAGGATACTATCTAGTAATTCTTTACTTACTACTATTACTACTACTACTATAACTACTCTACTAGCTAGATATCGAGATATTAGAGCTAATCGATATATCTAAGCTCTAATAGGTCGCTAGACCTAGTAGAGGCTAAATAGAACTATTATTAAAACCTTCGAATTCTTTCTTATCCTTTTTACTATTATTATTACTACTATTCTCCTTAGTAATAGAAGTAGCGCTCTAAGAAGTACGACGAGGTATAGTAGTATAAATACTAAAATTGTAGCTAGCTATCTAATTATTATATAAGTAGTCTAGATAGCTACTATAGAATAATAGATTATTACTATTATTATCTTCGAAGCTAATATAGCTCTTAAAAGGATAAGAGCTTAGGTTCCTATAATAGCGCGTATATCTAGTATTACCTAGGTATAAGCAAGTACTCTTAGTACTAGAAGTAAGGATATAGAGGATATAGTTACTACTACTATAAGAGTTTATTTCTAGGTTATTATTAACTTCTAGCGTATACTCTAGATAGTATAGGCTAGCTATATTCTTATAGTTCTTAGTAAAGAGCTCTATATACTTAGCCTTTAGGCTCTACTTCGTATAGACTAGTTATAGCTACTTATTATAGGTACGGACAATAGTCTTATACTACTTATAGGTTATAGTACTACCTTTAACCTTCGTACTAGAGAAGCTATTAAGAGCTATATTAATCTCCTTAGCTAAAGCGACTATCTCTTCGATCTTAGCTTTACGCTTAGATAAGCGTATAAAGGCTAGCTTCTTATAGTAGTTATTAGTAGGCTTCTTTAGCAGATTACTACTAGACCTACTACTAGAACTACTACTAATAATACTACTTAATACTAGATAGTCGAGCTATAGGCTTAGATAGCTAGGCTAGTAAGCTAAGCTATACGTAACGTATATATACGTATACTATACGCTTCGCTTTATAACTAAACGAAGGTAGTAATTAGTTTCTAACCTTACTCTATTATTAGAGATAAAGGCTCTATACGCTACTATATACCTTTATATCGATAGCCTATCGTATACGTTCTTAATTCTAATTATTCTACTCTAGTTATAGCCTATAGAGTACTTATAATAACTAGTATCCTCTCTCCTAGCTAAGTAGGCTCTACGCCTACTTATATATAGCGCTAACGCGACGCGGAGGCTAGAGGCGACTAGCTCGAAGTAGGGGAGATAGTTAATAAGAAGATAGCTCGTCTTAAGTAAGAGTAGGCGGTACTAGATAAGGAGTAACGCCTTTATAACCTCCGAGTAGATATAGCGCGTCGTAAGTGCCTATAGGTAGTAGGTTTCTAGGCTATAGAGATAGCGACTATATTATCTACGTAGTTAGCTAACTAACTTACTATGCCTACGCGTAGCTTAGGTAGCCTACGCCTCGAACCTCTATCGAAGTTCTCTAATAAGACGCTAAAGGAAGTAAGAACCTTTATCTACTATTTAGAGAAGGTGTTTATATTATTAGGCTAGGCCTATAGTAATACGTACGCGTAGATTATATACGCGAGTATATTTCTTAAAGGAGATACCTTAGAGACCTAGTATAATAAGTATAAGGTCTCGAACCTAGCGCTAGACTATACCTAGGAGATATTTTACTAGGAGATAATAGACGTAGTTAAGGATCCTACTAATCGCGGGCTTACTATCGCCTAATAGTATAAGAACGCTAAGTAGGGCGAAAAGTAGAGTGCCTTATCCTTTACTATATACTTAGCTACGCTAGAAGAATAAATAGAACTCTATACGCCTACGTAACGTATATAATACTTACTTATAAAGCTATAGGATACTCTAGGCGAGGCTATTATAGTCTACTATTAAGCGCTAAAGACTTAGGACGAATTAATCTCTCTAGTAACCTAGATTAAGTAAGCGGAGGTAAGAGGCTTATATACTACGTATAAGTATACTACTAGTAAATCTTATAACTAATAGGACTATAAGAAGCCTAATAAGAGTAATAGTAAGAAGTCCGGAGGAGATTCCTAGAAGCTACTACTACCTCTGCCTACTAGGAGTAGTAGTAGAGTAGCTAATAAGAATAATAACTATTATAACTATAGTAAACCTAGCTATTAGGCGTAGGATTGTCGTGCCCTAAAGAAGGAGACAATAGCTTCTACTTATAAGGTAGAGATAGTAGAGCCTATAAAGGCTTAATACTATGCCTAGGCCTACTTACTATATAAGAGATAGGTAGTAGTACGTCGGGTAAGGGCTAGTTATTAGTCGAGGAGCCCTTCTATAGCCTCGACTATAAGGGAATATAACCTAGGTCTAGATATAGCCCTAGTACCTACGAAGCGCCTATATAGTATAGTTGTCGTCGTAGAAGGAGACAAAGTTAAGACAGATATATTACTTAATAATTACGTAGATATTAACGTCGTATCTTAAGCTTACGTCTTATAGTATAGGCTTAAGCGAGTCGTAAGCGTGCCTCTTCCTACTATAGATTCGTTCTAGAGGAAAAGAGGCTATTATTATAGCGCGTATTAGCTTAAGATCCGACTAGTAGATAGTACTAGATACGAGAAGTATATATAGGGTATATTCTTCGCCTTAGATATACCTAGAGCGCTAGTTTTACTAGGGCGGCCTTAGAGGCGCTAGTAGGCTATTATTATATATAGCGATATAGATAAGTAGCGTTATAGTAGCGTGTTATCTATAATACGCGTACTTAACGCTAGGCGCTTCTATTAGTCGCTAAAGACCAAATCTTATATATTCGTAGACGCTACTAGTATAATAGTAGGACTAGTACCTCTTCCTAACGAAGTTAAGGACTTCGCTAATATATTTACTAACGAGAAGAGTATAGCTAAGCTTAAGCGCGTTAATAGCGCGAAGTATACTATTATATTATAAGTTAGTAAGAAGCCGCCTTTTCGCCCTCTATATAATCTATTAGGAGTAGAGCTTAAACTACTTTAGGAATATCTCGATTAGGCCCTTCTGAATAGTTAGATCTAGCGTAGTACTAGCGAGGCAGGTGCTCCTATTCTATTTGTTCCTAAGAAGGATAGTACTATATAGTTATACGTAGATTACTAAGGGCTAAATAAGATCTCGATTAAAGACTAATACCTCTTACCTCTTATAGACGAGACGCTTACGCGGCTTAGGTAGGTAGCATAGTTCTCTAAGTTAGACCTAAAGGATATATACTATAGGATCCTAATTAAGGAGGACGACTACTAGAAGACTACGTTTTATACGCGCTATAGCTATTTCGAGTACTTAGTAATACTATTCGGGCTAACTAACGCTCCCGCGACTTTTTAGGTATATATTAACTAAGCCCTTATAGGTCTTATTAATATCTACTATATAGTATATCTAGATAATATCCTAATCTATAGCGACTTATACGAAGAGTATACTTAGTACCTACGCCTTATATTAGAGCGGCTGCGGAAATACGCTCTCTATACTAGCTAGAAGAAATACGAGTTCTATACCTACTAACTAGAGTTCCTAGGCTTCGTTATTAATAGCTCTAGCGTGTCGATAGATAAGAGTAAGCTTAGCGTAGTTAAAGAGTAGCTAGTACCTAAGACCCTTAAGGAAGTCTAGAGTTTCCTTAGCTTCGCTAACTTCTATAGGTAGTTTATTAAGAACTACTCGAGGATAGCGGCACTACTTACTATAATAAGTAAAGGGAAGAGTAGCCTATTCTTATAGGAAGAGCCTAAGGAAGCTACGTTTTGTACGCTAATAGTAGCCTTTACTACTACTCTAATCCTCTAGTATTACGACCCTAAGCTCCTAATTAAGATAGAGACAGATGCCTCTAGGTTCGCCTTAGGTAGTATCCTCTCCTAGCTCTTCGTAGGCAAGGATACTACTTATTAGCACCCTATCGCCTTCTACTCTTAGAAGCTTACTCTAGTAGAATAGAACTATAAGACCTATAATTAGGAGCTACTAGTAATTGTCGAGTGCTTTAAGACGTAGCGCTACTACCTTAAAGGCGCGCTATAAGTAATTTGCGTACTATCTAACTATAATAACCTTTATAGTTTTATAGGCGTAAAGTAGCTAAATAGCCGCTAGGCTTAGTAGGCTATATACTTATTAAGGTTCGATTTCGCTATTAAGTATAATAAGGGGACTAACAACCTAGCTAATAGACCTTCTTACTACGTAGACTATATACCTACTACGTAAGTAGTAAATACGCTCCTCCTAACTCTAAGGAACAAGCTATTATTCTAGGGATAAGAGGGCAGGTAGACTAATAACCCTATTATAGATTGTATCTAGGTTGCGTGCGTATAGTAGGCTAGAAGTATAGAGCTTCCGCTCTAGCCTTAGGAGAGTTAACTTATAGTAGCGCTACTAGCCTTTATTTATAAGGTAGTAACCTAGGAGGAGACCCTAATAGGCGGCGTCTTAGGCAACCTAGAGAC
Organism: Teratosphaeria pseudoeucalypti; assembly: GCA_013403795.1. Lineage (NCBI taxonomy): Eukaryota > Fungi > Ascomycota > Dothideomycetes > Mycosphaerellales > Teratosphaeriaceae > Teratosphaeria > Teratosphaeria pseudoeucalypti. The sequence goes on along the minus strand of JABBMZ010000130.1, from coordinate 71,027 downwards.
CTTACTATATAAGCTACAAGCAGCCTTAGAGCGCCCTAAGAGTACTAGCGAAGACTAGGAATTTAAGTATAGCGTCTAGTATAGGGAGGGTCGTATTTAGGTCTTAAGTAATAAAGTATTAAAGGCGTAGCTACTACGCTTATACTACGACGACCTATTAGCTAGCTACTTTAGAAGAGACTATACTCTCGCCTTACTAGTAAGGAAGTATTAGTAGCTAGAGATAGTAAAGGAAGTTGATAGCTATATCCGAACCTACTATATATACTAGATAATAAAAAACAGATACTATTATAGATATAGTAAGGCATATACTCTACTATTACCTAATAGGCCGTAGTAGGAAATTATAATAGACTTTATTATAGACCTACCTCTAAGTAAGCTCCTTAGCTACATATATAATACTATCCTAGTAATTGTCGATAGGTTCTCTAAAATAGTAATCTTCGTCCTAACTAATAAGATATATACTAGCGTAGAGCTAGCGAATATCCTAATATATAAGGTCGTACGCTATTTTAGTATGCCTAAAGGCGTACTCTTAGATTAGGGTAGCGTTTTTACTAGCTAGTACTAGAGCGACTTAATATATAAGGCGTAGCTAAAGTATAAGCTTAGTATAGCGTTTTACCTATAAACGGATAGCTAAATAGAGTAGGCAAATTAGACTCTAGAATAGTACCTCTAGTATTACTATAATAATAAGTAGAATAACTAGGTAGAGCTATTACTATAGGCTAAGTATATAAGTAACGTATATAATAATACCGCTACTAGTATATTACCTTTCTAGGTAGTACTAGGTTTCTAACCTTCCCTAATACTAGCGCCTTAGGACGAGTCTACTAAGAGGAGGGTACTAGCTACTATAGAGCGTATATAGTAGCTACGCGACGTAACTAAGAAGCTAAAAGAGAATTAGCGACAGATAGTAAACTAGCGAGCAGAGTACTACGACGCGTAGTATAAGTACTAAGTATACTCTATAGGTAATATAGTACTACTATCGACTAAGAACTTATAACTACTAGTACCTAAGAAGAAAATAGTAGCCTAGTTTGTCGGACCTTTCTAGGTACTTAATATAATTAGTAATTAGGCTTATTATTTAGTACTATCTACCTAGTACTAGATCTATAATATCTTCTACGCCTCGCTACTAGAGCTATAGAACAGCTAAGTAGGCGAGGAGCCTACCTATTCTATACCTCTCGCCGAAGAGGATAGCGAGTATAAGGTTAAGGCTATTAGAGGTACTAGAGTATATACTAGTATATACTAGTACCTAGTATAGTAGAAGGAGTAGCTAGAAGACTATAACCTCTAGGTTAATAAAGTAGACTATAAGAGTTTAAAGGACCTAATCGAAGTATACTTAGCGTAGGAGAAGAGTAAGAAGAGCTTAGGTAAAGGGAAATAGAAGAAGTAAGCCTAGAGAGAAAAGTATATTATAGGCTACCTATACTATAGCCCTAGGTAGGGCGCGAAAGCTAAGTATACTTATAGCTAGAGCCGCTTATTTTCTAAAGGTGCCTAGAGTAGGGCTACTCTTTATTACCTTCTACCCCTTCTATCTTATTATCCTCCTTAGGACCTAGAAGGCCTATAAGGCCCTTACGCTCCTAGTAAGAGATTAGTATACGCCGATCTAGTAAGGAACACTCGTAGAACAAACTTACCTCTATCTTATCGTCGAGGTAGGCCTAGAGCCTACTTATAGTAGTATTAGTATAGCTAAGGTTAGTAATAGGTACGTAGGCCTTAAGGAACTAGTAGGAGGTTAGTACGTAATAAGTAAGCAATAGGCCTAAAGACTTATAGCGCGACTAAGCTCGAAGAGGCTAACTAGAGCCTAGGTATTCTATACTATAGTAGTAATAGCTTAGGTGTTACTACCCGCTTACGCGGCGCTAGTAGCGCGCTTACTCTTAGCTACGATAGTAGGATAGCGCTAAGAGATAGAGTTGTAGTAACGCTATAGCCTCTATAGATAGTTAGTATCTAAAGGTTATACCTATAGTATATAATACGTAGGCGAGGGATATACCTTAAGTAGCTTATATTAGTTTGTAGTAGTATCTAGGAACGCTTACTAGGCGGCCTTATAGTTAGCCTCTAAGGTATTAGTATCGCGCCTAATACGCTCTACTTTGGCGCGAGCGCGGAGTATAATATTATACTCTACTACTATAGCCTAGTTTATTAGAATATAGGTATAGTTATTCTTACTATAGCTACGAGCTTAATTAGTAGTTACGCTAAGCTAGAAAAGTATATACTTAGAGCGTACGAATATATATACTAGTTATAACGCTACTACTACTCTAACTTAAAATATATATTATACTACTTATACTCTAGAGTAGAGTTAGCTATATATCTCGTATATTTAGAGTAGGCGATACTTACGCTTAAGGCCGATATATTAGGCGTAATGCTTATAGTCGTTAATAAGGGGCTCCTTGCTATAAGTATAGTAGCTAGAAGGCGTATTAGGAGTAGATAGAGCGCGTATAAGTATACTAGGAGTAGCTAGCGGAGCGCTAGTAGCGCGCTTAGAACTTTTAGAAGGCATTACTAATAATTTAATATAGAAGGAAAAAGTTAGGAAGGTAGCGTATATAGAGCAAACTTTATACCTACGCGCTATCTCTATTATAGAAGCTTCCTATAAGCGGAAGCTCTCTATTATTATAGGCAACCTATATTAGGACTAATTAGAGGCGTCGAGTGTATTTATAGTACGCGTTACGTAATAATAACAAAGAAGTTATATTACGCGGATTATAACTAAGATACGATTTATAGTACTACCCTAGTATAGAGGGAGGTTTGTAGAAGAGATAAGCTACTTATAGAGTAGACTATAAAGAGCTAACGCTTACTCCGCGTAAGTAGAGAGTAGTCTAAGTGTTAAGACGACCCTTATAAGGGAAGGGGGCAAATAATACTAGATAGTCGAGCTATAGGCTTAGATAGCTAGGCTAGTAAGCTAAGCTATATATAACGTACGTATATATATACTATATGCTTCGCTTTATAACTAAACGAAGGTAGTAATTAGTTTCTAACCTTACTCTATTATTAGAGACTAAGGCTCTATACGCTACTATATACCTTTATATTAATAGCCTATTATATACGTTCTTACTACTAGCCTTAGAGGAGCTAGAGCGACGTATAATAGATACTATCTTTACTAATAGGAGTTATTAAAGCTAGAGAAGTTCTTAATAAAGAGTACTAATAAAGAGGAAGAGTTAGGATACTAATAGAGAGAAGAGTTAGAGGTCGATATAGATATAATAGAGAAGGTTTCTATAGGAGGTCTAGAGTCTTTTATAGACTAACCTTCTAATACTATAAATCTAATAATAGTGTATACTACCTATTAATATTTATAAGATCGATAGCGTACTACCTACTAGTATTTATAAGATTAATAATATATACTACCTACTAGTATTTATAAGATCTTATAATTAGCGTTAAAGCTATATTATTAGGTATATAAGTACTATCCTAGCCTTAATAGCTAGTCTTTAGGAGTTAGCTATACTTCTTTAAGATAGTAGTAGTTTTATAAATCTTATTAGATAGATATATTTAGTATTACTAATATAGATTAGATAGTCTAGATTAAGTATATAGGACTCTATAGTAGTAACTATAGTAGTTATAATATAGGCCTATAACTAGCCTCTAATAGTTACTTCCTTTAATTATTTAGGATTAGAGTGTTATTAGCTCTATAGAAGTATATAAGCCTTAGTAGGAGAGGATATAATATCCTTAACTAATAGGGTTAGCGCCTACTAAGTAACATATAGTAAAAACCGTCTAATGTATATAGACCTGTAATTAACACGTTCTATGACCTTGGTATTCACACTACTCCATGTAGCTAGTCACGGGATTGCCGCAGTCTGCGTCGCCGGTGCCACGTGAAGTCAGGTACTGTATGAACGGGGAGTCGGCCATCCTGACCGCAGTAATGAGATTTTCTGTCTCAGGCCTTCGACTACTAGCCCCAGTGCGATTGTTGATGCAGGAGATCCTGCTTACATACATAGCTGCATCGGACGGCGACAGAGATGATGAACACGAGGTCAATGCGACAACCATCGGAGATCCTGTATCTCTGGCGTTGATTGGCGTATTCGCCCGACGCGAAGATCGCCGCGGGTCCCACCATCGCGGATGTCCGGATCCTCCAGTCCTTTGGGGTGCTGTGGAACTACTAGTAGTAGCATTCGGAATGGATTGCCACCGTCCCCCATCAGGCCACCGGTGCGATATATCGATGCTCACCCACGAAATCGGCTGGCGTAGTGGGCGATTCTCGGACGCACGACTGTACCTGCTACATGTCCCTCGAACTCGAATACGACGGACTCACACAAGGCCCAGCTAGGTACATTCTCTTCCCTACAACCCTCAAACATAAGCCAGAGTAGTGTCTTCCCTGATCCTCCCCCGAGCACCCAACCTCACCTCTCCACCCGCCACCGCCGGCCCTGTAACCACAATCTCTCCCTTGGGCTGAACGCTCCCGAGTTCCTCCTCGACCCCACCCACCAGCTTGACTTCGACCGCGCTGACTGGAATGCCGAAATGGCTATACTCCACCCTCTCCTCTCTCCGGTAATCAAACACACCCGTCTGCGCCACGGCACCCGCCACTTTCGCAGCCGTCAGCGCGTACACGATGCGTGACCGTGTGGCTACCCGGAGGTCGGAAAGCTGCGCAGAGGAGAGCGCGGGAGTGCCAGCTCCTACGCGCTCGGAGACGAGGATCAGGCGTAGACGACCAGGTTCATTGCCGATGGCGTTGCTCGCAGGACCAAGTGCTCTGATGATGGTGGATTCTGTCGGCATTTTGCCTGCCGCAAGGGAGCGGCTGGAAGTGAATTTGCTGAGCTTTTGTGGGATGGAGGTGACGTTCTTGCTTTCCTTCTCATGCATGGCGGCCATCGTTTCTGCGGAGGCGACGATGACAGTCGGGCTCACGCTGCGGCTTGCGAGGTGCAGATCGACGCCCGCGCCTGCGACACTGTTGATTGCCAGGCTAGCATGCGTATAGAGAGCTGCGAACGTCTGGCAGAGGACGTAGGTGTGAGTGAAGCTGTCTGCAGGGAGGACGAGGTCGGAAGGAGTGAAGCGCTGTCGCAGCGGTAGCGCAGATATGAGCGCGGCAGTTGCTGCGACGATGTTCGCTTGCGTGAACGTGACGACTTCAGGCGTCGATTGAGCGTCGGCTCCTCGCCAGACGGTGATCAGATCCGCCGGCTTCGCAGCAGCATCATCAGCTGGCAATGAAGCAGCCGTCCTGCCCTTGTTCTCCTCCACGACATCGTGCCAGACGCTGACTTTGAGGCGATTAGCTGCAGCGTCGGGTACACCGTTCCAGTCCATGTGCCTGCTCGTCTTTTCTACCATCCATGTCAGGAGATGTAAGCCTTGACAACTCTCCGCCAAGCCATCCAAGGGCAGACTCCCAGCGGCGCAGACCAGTCCGTCAGCTCCAGTAGCATTGATCAGATCATATACTTCTGGGTGGGGTTGGTCGTAGGGCAGTAAGACTGGCGTGAGGCCATAGAAGGCGCAAGCTGTCCACCAGTCTCAGCGGTTGACCACATACCAGAGAGGGAGTCTGGACATACCAAATATCGTGGACAAGTATTCCACACTATTGGGCAGGTAGATGGCAATCTTCTTGACGCCAGCGTCCTTGAAATGCTTGCCCAGCACATTGATCTCCTTGGTCAGCTCTTCCACTGGATGATCAATCAATTCCTCCCTGCCCATGATGGTCATGATCGAGCCCTTGGCGATGTCCTTGCCCTCCTCGCCCTTGCTGCCACCCTTGAGCACTTCCCACCAGATATCTCTGACATCCCCATCCTTCCCGGCCGCCCATCGAGGGGCCCCCAGTTCCTTGACATTCAAGCCTGACTTGAGAGGATACCCATGAGGAACCTCTGGCGACCTGTACACGGCCGATTCGCCCTTGTTGCGTATTGGGCTTACCGAGCTCTGCCTCGCCAGCAGCAGGGGGTGTGTGTCGGGCTCATCGGGGTAGAGGACTGGGTATACTACATAGGCTACGATGACGAGGGCGAGGATGGTGGTGAGGATGCTCCAGTCTGCAAGGAGGGTGGCCAGATGGTGATCGGCCGAGTCTAACCAGTTGGCCATGGCGGTTGGGCTTATCGTCACCTGACGGTGTTTTCTTGCATACCTTGTTTAGATGCGCATCACAAGCAAGAAGCTGCCGATATGTACCTACAAGCTCCCACGTCACGCCTATGGACTTAAGGCGGCGATAGTACGCGGCTCTGCGGGAAGAATCGTGCTCTCACATGGCAACCAACCAAGCGATTGACATTCGAGCGAACTTTCGAACGTCCATTATGGATTCGAATCTCAGCATGTATTGACGAGGAGCATCCGTCGCAGCAAATACTAACATACTAACAACACAGCACAGGGCCTGAGTGAGACCAGCTGCGGCAGTGAAACGGGTGACACGTCCAGTGCCAACAAACTGGGATCAGGTCAACAACGATGTCGACCACGGCCCTCACCACCCGCACCGACCCTCGGACCTCCGCTCCTGGGACCAGCTCGTACTCCAGCGGCTTCGCAGCGCCTGCGACACGGCAGAACACATCTCAGACTACATCAGGGCCTGGTGCCGCCTCCACAGTCCCCAATGCGTTGCCCAAGATCAGTAGCCTGTCCCCCAACAAGACACCATCGACGCCTGCGTCATCAGGCAGAGACTCGCCCAGGACTAGTAGTACACCAGGGGCATGGCAGCACCCTCGCTTGGAGGAAGTGATACGGCGACAGAATGCGACCCGGTTTGACGGGAGCAATGTGCGCATCCTCGGCATCAACGTGGCCTTGCTCGCGGCCTCCTTCCTGACGTCCATGTTCGCCCACCACTAGTACGTCGCCTCCACTCCTCGTGACCCTCCCACGGCTAACGCACAGGTAGCGTGCCTGCTTCCACCCGGCAGACAGTCGAGCCGTACGCCACCTACCTCCTCTACAGCTTGCGCTGCTTCTTCACCGCGAACCTCGCCATCGCCGTACTCCCGCTCTTCCGGCCACATGACCCGTGCGAGGACATCCCGCTCACCCCCGCCCAACGCGCTCAACTGGGCCTCCCGCCCATGACTCGCCAGGCGACGCCACACGAGGAGGAGCAGTACGTCACTCCGCCCCGGTACAGCAGGAGCACCACCCCGCAGTCGGGGAGCAGCTTGAGGGCCGAAGCCAGTGACTCACCATTGGGCGCGAGAGGAGGCAGTCCCGTGGACTTCCAGAGGAGCACATCAAACTCGCCTTTCGGCAGTAGCAAGCGACGTTCAAGCTTTCGCGATTCGAGTCCGCTGCTGAGCGGCAGCGAGTTTGACGCGGTCGGCAGTCTGGGCACGCCGACAAAGAGCAATAACAGGGCGAGCGTGGGTCTGAACAACAAGTGGTTGTATGAGAAGGGCAGAGCAAGCCCCCGCACCAGTACAAGCGGTCTGGCTGGATTCGGAGGCACAGGCAGTGTGTTTATGTGAGCACAGCGCTGAAAAATGAGTGGCTTTGCATAGCGTGGTGGGCGTCGATATATCGGGATACTACTGATACCCGTGATTCCTCAATCAATGGCTGACGGAGGTTTTGACTGCGGATCTAGATGCTGCGCTGGTGTCCCCCCCAAACAAACAAACTAGACCCCGGGAATTTCCTACACTGTACAATTGTCTTGCACAAGGGCTTGCATCGCTTCCCAGATCTGTTGGTCGATTCCGGACCATACTGAAGTTCCTGGCAGGGGTCCTAATTCTCTAGATATATTTGTACGGGTTCATGATGCCGTTCTGTGGGACCCAGTCAGCGTCAAACCATCACCCATGGTTCCGCAAGCAGAGGATACATACCGGATCGTAGAGCTGCTTGATCTGCTTCATCAGCCTCACCATCGTCTCACTCCGCGAGTACCCGATGAACTCCTTCTTCGCCAACCCCAGGCCATGTTCCGCCGAGATACTCCCGTTCTGCCTCGCCACCCACTCGTACACCCAGGGCTCCAGCGCCTTCTCGACCTCCTTGTCGTACCGCCGCGTGCACACGTTGAGATGCAGGTTGCTGTCGCCCATGTGTCCGTAGCCGATGACATCGATGACGGGTTTGCGATCGTCTTCCGCGTCCATGAGGCCGTTGGTCTGGAAGCGCTGGCGGGCTTCGGCGACCAGGTCGTAGAGGCGCGGGAGGGGGATGGAGAGGTCGTACTTGTAGACGCCGCCGAAGTGCTGCGAGGCTTCGGAGATGCCTTCTCGGCAGCCCCAGAGGTTCTGGATCTGCGATTCGCTTTCGGCGACCACGCCGTCCGAGACGATCTCTTCGCCCATGACATGTTCGAGGAAGGTGTTGAGCTTCTCGCTGTCGTGCTCGGTGTTGGACCCGGAGGTCTCGATCAGACAGTAGAAGGGGTAGTCGTGTTCTAGCGGCAGCTTGTTGCCACTCGCCTTGACGTACATCCGCTGTGATTCGCCGTCCATGAGCTCGAACGCCGACAGGATCTCCGAGAGTTGCTTCTTGGCTTCTTTGAAGGCTTCCTGTACTTTCTCGTAGGATTCGAGGCCGAAATATGCTACGTTCTGCGCTGAGGAGCGTTGAGGACAGAGGATTGAGATGCCGGTGATGATGCCGATGGTGCCTTCGCCGCCAATGAAGAGTTGCTTGAGATCGTAGCCGGTATTGTTCTTACGGAGCTTGGAGAGGTCGTCCAGAATGGTTCCATCGGGTAGGACGGCTTCGAGGCCGAGGATGTTTCCGTGCATGCTCCCATATCGCAGCAGTCGGAGTCCACCGGCGTTCGTCGCGACATTGCCACCGATCTGACATGATCCTTTGGCACCGAGGTCTAATGGGAAGATGTGGTTGTGCTCCGCGACATGATCGTCTGCTTGTTGCAGGACGACACCTGCGTCGGCGACGAGGACGCCAGAGACATCGTCGAAGGAGCGGATCTTGTTCATGCGGGACAGATTGACGACGATCTCGTCGAAGACGGGAACACTGCCTCCGACCAAGCCCGTGTTCCCACCTTGCGGGTTGACGGGCAGGAGGTGGTCATTGCAATATTTGAGGATCTTGGAGACCTGCTCGGTGCTGTCCGGCTTCAGGACGAGTCTCGCCTGCCCTCTGTACTTTTTCATCCAATCCGCATTGAAGCCCTCCAAGTCGCCCGTCGCATCCCGCGTGACGCCATCGATCACTGCGCTTTCCGCGCCAAGCAGCTCCTTGAAGTACTCGACGTCCTTCTCGTCCAATGTCTTGAATCGCGAATCTCGCGTGATGTTGGGATATGACTCGGCGGTGAATTTGATCTTCTGCTGCGAAATGTCTGGCTGGTCTTGCGGCACGTTGTCTGCACCAGCATGAGCTGCGGAGGTGGTGGTGGAGGTGGTGGTGGTGGTGGTGGAGGTGGCTGTCTCGGCGTGCTGCCATCTCGACTGCGGCGCGATGATTGCCAAGGCGGGGCGGGCTGCACGGCGGAGATGTGATGATGGTGATGATGAGGAGGATTGTTGGAAGGCGGTGTTGGTGATGCGTATACGCCGCAGCGCTGGGAGAGCACGATGGATGGCAGGCATCGTCTACATGTAGTAAACATTATTATTCGCTTCCCGTTTCAATGCTTTCACATCTACAGTAGGTAACCCTCGCCCCACGTCATCCTGGTCTGCCAGTTATCCGCCTCGTATAGGTACATATCCGCTCGCCGAAGCGTGGTGCTAGCGCGTCATCCGGCGACACTCTACGCGCCCCCAGCATTGATTGATTATTGATTAAATCCTCAGACCGCATGGACCACGCGATAGTTCTATGGCGTCCATGGCCACCGACAGCATGGCCAGCGTGCCCCACTCCCATCTCCAAGCGCTGAGGGAGCAGCTCTTGGACTCGGTAAGAGAGCCGATTCCGATGTGATCGGTCGCATCCCGCTGTGCGACGCTACTAACGCAATCAACCCTGCAGCCCAAACTCTCTGGCCATGCGCCTTCATCAGCGAATTCCGCGCCTGAGGATCATGTCCACACCCACACGAGCGACGGCGACCAGGCCAGCGCCGTCATCGCGGAATCCGCCGATGCACACCGAACACCCAGGGCTTCTACACAGCACCTCCGTCCGCAGCTCTCGTCCTCGAGGTCTGCGCCCGTCGCCGAGATGGAGGCCATGATCAACCCTTCACCCTCGCAGGACGCCTTTCGCGCCTTGACGCGTGCAGAGTCCTTTCACGGTTATCCGGGCGGCGATACACAGCCGATGGAGTCGCAGGTGTATCGAGACTACACCGAGAGCATGATGCAATCGAGCACGACGACGCCGCAAAGGAAGATTGTGGTCGATGTCAAGATTTCGCCCAATGGCGCGTACCACACCTACGACACGGCAATGGCAACCGACCAGACGCCGCATACGCTTGGAGAGGGTCAGACGGGTTTGGTGGATTTGGATGGCGCATGGAAAGAGCAGAGCGAGGTTGTGCCTACGTCGCCACGGCAGGATGATGAGGGGAGCGACATTGAGGAGCTGCTTGCCAGTCCGCAGACACAGTTCCAAGTACCTGGCGTGCCGGAGAGGCCTGCGATGCCTGCGACGCCGGCCATGGCTGGCAACAAACGGAACAGCGAAGGCGACATCTTGACCTCCGACACGGACACCGCGAGAAAGACGCAGACACCCGGCTTCTCCCAAGTCTTCGGCGTTTCTGGGCAGACACGAAACGTACTCAGTGCGACGCAATTATTTGCTCAGACCCAGGCACAGTCCTCTCCCGCATTCGACCAGCTACCTTCAGACCCTGTCATGACGCGACCTTCGCCGAACGACCACGCCTTTTCACCACACGCCACCACATCATCCCCACTCTTGACGCATCACGGCGCACCGGTGTCGACGGTAGGTATTCCGCGAGACAGGTATACGAGCATGCGCGAATTGCAAGAACAGCGCGCCAGGAGATTGCGAGCCGATTATGGTCGACCTGCTGTGGACGAGTTTGATGAAGAGGATGAGATGAGCCAAGAAAGGCGCATGCGAGCCAGGAGAATGCAACGCACGCGGTCGGATCAGGCACTACATGAGTATTCGAGAGCGAGGGTGTCTGCGCGAGCCGGCTCAAGGCCAGGCTCAAGCAGGAAGAGGATTGCCACAATCGATTTGGTGACGCCTGCTACTTCGAAAAAGCTCGGACGTGTGGAGTTTGACAGTCTCTTGACCGACGAAGCCGACACGGAAGACGTGCAGAGACTGCCAATGAACGAGGACGATCAGGATGATGACCTTCTCGATGCCGAAGAGGACAATGATGTTTATGACGAGCTCGGTCAGACTGTGATGCGAAGCCAGCGAGACGACGTCGATGAGCAGGATGATATGCTTCAGGAGAATGATGATCAGGACGACGAAATGGGTGAGGATGAGAATGGTGGTTCAGCTGGGCATCGACCAAGCCAGGACTACGAACCGGCAGACGATGGGGGGCATCGCACGGTGTTGTCCGCCACCCAGCAAGCTGCCATCAAAGATTCTCAGCCAAGTCGCATGCAAGCCAGTCTTCGTGAAACGGTGAAGCAAGTCAACCAACAATCCTCGATGTCATCTTTCATACCCGGCTCGCAATACGCAGGCAAGACCAGTCAGGAGCAGGCTCGCTTGCGCAAAGATGCACTGCAACTCGTTGCGGCAAGCCAGCCGGCGGAGTTACATGCAAGCGACAAGCTTCCAAGCAGCCCTCCTATCGCTCTCGCACAAAGCAGTACGCTTCCTGAGGAGACCGCGGAGGCGTCAGAAGCTCGACGAGATCTGCTCGCACAATTTCATGGTACACGAGAAGCTGGGGGTGAAGAGACGCGAGAAATTGACCGCGAAATTCCGGAAAGTGAAGGCATGGCCCAGGACAGTTCTCGGCCAGCAACTTCACATCATGCGTTCGCTGCGCCGACCTTGCAGCGTGACGAGAGTCACAGCTATCCAAGTGGACCATTCTCGACGGCGCGAACACACTTCTCCGCTTCAAACAAGCTATCACCTAAGAAGCCGACTCGTGAGTTTGACAGGTCGCCAGTCAAAGTGTTGACTAGTCAAAGAAGTGGTCTATCCGCAGAGTCACCGCGCCGCCTAGCTGGCGTGAGACGATTTGCAGACATCATGGCAGAGCCTACAAGCTTGAACAGAGGCGACTCAAGCGGCGAGAGCCAAATCGATGTCGAAGCAATCTTGGGTGATGTGATAACCGCTGAAGACGAGGCATTTATTGAGGCTATGAGCAGCCCAGCGAGAGACGAACTGCCCACGAAGCGAAGGAAGATCACACATACACCCTCGGCTGATGTCCTCGCAGACATGGTCTCTCCCGGAAGGGCGGCTCGACAGGTTGGCACAGAAGGTCCGGCTAGATCATCAGAGATCGACGAGACCGTCGTTGATGCTCCATTCGAATCAACTTCTGGACGTGAAGCCTCGATGCCCGAACAAGACTCAATTCTTCGTAGCAGCCCCAGCAAGGCAAACCAGCTGCCCATTTCTACACCAGAGAACGCAGAGCCGCCTCAGACCACTCAGGAGAGCACACGAAAACGAGAGCAAGCTGGTGCGCGTGCCGTCTCGCAGCTATTGTCCGCACGACAGAAAAGACCAGTGCTCAAGTATGGCAAGCCGTCCAAGTTAGCTGGGAAAGGCCGCAAGGCTGCCGCGGTGTCCGCCGAGGAAGCACCAAGGACCGCCGCCACACTTGTAGCGCCAGAGCCGCCGGAGCCGGAGTCGCATGATGCTCCGCACGAGACGGACGCACTTGACGCAGCGAAGGCGCTCACGACGACAGAAGTCCAGGGAACAAATGATGAAGCGCATATCCTCCCTGCCAACGCTGAGTCTGCATCACCGTCCGTGAGCAATCGTATCTTTGCCTTGTTCGGAGGCAGCTACAACCACTTCTACCCAGCCACATATCTGAGCACATCTCTTGACGGCAAATCATACAAGGTCAAGTTCGACGACGCTAGAATAACAAACATCGATGCACACCATGTTCGAGCCCTTGATTTACGCATTGATGATCAAGTCAAGATCGATTTTAATGGCATGCGCAAGGAGACCTGGATCATCACGGGCTTCCGCAAGGATGCAAATGGCGAGCAGAACGATCTGCATACTGATGCTGCTGGCAACGCATGGCTTCAGGTACGAGCCAAGCCTACGGCACGGAAGAGCATGACTGCTGCCACCCCCGGCAAAGATGGTGTGAGAAACGCTGCCGAGGAGACTCGAGAGGTCGCTGTCACGAGCATCTATGTGACGCACACAATGTGGCCAGCCTATGCAGACCGTCCCTTCACGCCGCCAGCATCTCAATGTTCTAGGATCAACGGCGGTAGGCTCGCCACGCCTGTGACCTCGGATGCACAGACACCCAATGACACACCTGCATCTCGATCACGGCGCTCGATACTGCCATCGGTAAGAGCTGGTGATAGCAAGCAGCTGAATCGGACCATACACCTCCGTGACGAGTCTGTCGCCTCGAGCAAGAGCCGCACACCGATCACAGGCACGGGTCTCTTCGTGGGCATGGCTTTCGCCATATCATACGTCTCGAGCGAGGCCGACAAAACGAAAGTCGCGCAGCACCTCCACAGAAACGGCGGCATTATCCTTGAAGATGGCTTCGAGGAGCTCTTTGAACTCCCTAGCATGGACGAGGGCGCTCCTACGCCTAAGAGGATCAATACTGCCAGCGGCAGAAATCCAGGCTTGACGCTCAAACCCGAGTTCTCCGATCTTGGATTCGTGGCGCTCATTGCTGACCGGCATAGCAGGAGGGCGAAGTACATGCAGGCGCTTGCTCTAGGCTTACCTGTGCTGTCTGGGCGATGGGTGATGGACTGCCTCAAGACCATGTCTTCAGACGACAAGGCACAGGCTGAGTTGCTGCCATGGAGCAGATATCTCTTACCAGCCGGCGAGTCTGCGTATTTGGACGGTGCTATCCGCTCGCGCACGCTCGTCGCTTACTCAACAGTAGAGGCCACCCTGGCCGGCGCTATGGCGAACCGGCCACTACTTCTCGATGGTGACGGCGTACTCATGGTAGTCTCCAAAAAGAACAAAGCTATCTGGCACAAGCGAAAGGCCTACGCCTTCCTCACCCTCGCGCTAGGTGCCGGCACAGTCAAGCGCGTCAACGACCTGCAAGAAGCCAAGGCATATGTCGCCAGCTCTCTGGAGAATGGCGAGGAGAGTCCCTGGCGGTGGATCTATGTCGACGGCTCGGTCGCAGATGCCCATGCGGCGATGTTCGAGAAGAGTGTGCAGACGGCCGCGGGGAAGAAGAGGAAAAGGAGCGATCAAGTTGTGAAGAAGGAGAAGCTTGATCGGAAGGCCATGAGTGCGGAGGGTGTGGATGGTAAGGTCAGGGTCGTGAATGATGAATTTGTTGTTCAGAGCTTGATTCTAGGGGCTCTGGTGGAATGAGGGACGAGCAGGTGGCGAGGGTTGTTATAGAGTAGGTCGGGGAAATGCGTGGATGCGGTGGGTACAGCTGGATAGCTACGATGGCACGCTTGAATGAACGAAGGCTACTGGCATATAGGGTATGTCCATCGACTCGCATGTCGACTGAGCTTGCGAGAGAAGTGAATCCTGACTCCGATACGCATTTCTACGATGTCACGCGATTCTCATGGCACATTTGATGACCATGTCAGATCCACGACTGTTCGTGTCTAGCCTGTAGCGTGTCTCGCATATAACGATTCTCAGTGTACGGCGAGTTTGTGTGGCATTCGGGCAGATGTAATGATGAAAGCGATCACCCCGTCTGGCATGTGGAAGACAAGGGAATGTGGACGTGGAGCGCTCGCACCTGCGCCCTACCATCACCTGACATGCGCCTCGAGCTATCACGACGTGACGCTGGCGCAAAATCGAAAAAGGGCAGCGGGATGGCGTGCACGACTTCCCGGTTACGTACGTCCGTCCGCTCAGCACCGACAACTCTACTCGATGGGCCGAGCCTCAAACTGTCGCGCAGCATAGTACCGATAGATGGCCACCGTCTTCCAGCGCCAAGATTTCCCCTTCCAGATGAAGACGGCGGCGAAGCTGAGAATGACCAGCTCGATGGGCAGGATGGTGTTGAAGACGTTGGCCATGCCCACGGCGGGGATCCAGGCGGGGATCGCAAACACGAAGATGGTGCTCATGGTGTTGCGGGCGAACGTCAGCGCCGTCAGGGCGTCGCCGATGATGTCTATGAGGGGATGAGAGTCAGCGGGACGCATTCGGTGTTTGATCGTCATGGGGGGGGGGGCCGGTGAAAGGTATGTGGTACCGTTATACGCGTCGAGCATGTAGGTCAACGCCAGACTCTGCAGCGGGGCGGAGCCGAAGTTGCAGACGCCGTACGCGACGGCGACGTGCGGCCAGGACCAGCCGTTCGCCAGCGCGTACCCGAACCACCAGCCGCCGGCGATCTGGAAGGGGATGAAGGGCAGGAAGACCCAGAAGCGCATCTCGGGCTCGTAGACGCCGTCGTTGCGGCGGCTCAGGCGCAGGACCCACCAGTCGCTGACGGGGCCGACGATCAGGGAGCCGAGGGTGGTGCCGAGGAAGGGGCCCAGGCTCATGAGGCCGATCTGGGCCGAGGTGAAGTCGTAGGGGGGGTCGAGCATGTGGTCGGAGAGGACGGTGCTCTGGACGGTGGAGAGGGCGAGGAGGATGGCGTAGGTGAGGCAGCAGAAGGTCACGCCGGGGATGGAGCCGAGGATGAGGAAGGGTTGCCAGGCGTGGCGGAGGAAGTCGGTCCATGGGCCCGGGGAGGTGGTGGTGAGGGAGAGCTTCTGCCAGTAGGTCTTCCGTGGGAGGTCCGGGTTGGTGTGGATGGTGCTCAGGTTCCTGATGATGGCGTCGTCGTCGTCGTCGACGACGGAGCCGGCCTCCACGTCGGCGGCCGTGGGCGGCGGCTTTTCTGGTGGGGTCTTTTCGCTCGCGGGGTCGGGCTCGCGGCGTCCGTCGGTCGGTCCGCCCGGGACGGTGACGATGCTGCCTTGTCGGGCGGCGAGGGACGCGGTGTGATTGAATTTGGTCTCTTCGAACCCGAACACGAACATGAGGAGCTGGATGCCGAAGAAGATGGCACAGAACCACCAGACCCATCGCCATCCCATGTCGTCGGTGATGAACCCGGACGCCACCACGCCCAGGTTCGACCCCACGTTCGCGGTCCAGATGTAGATGGCGTTCATCAGGCCGCGCTGGTGCACGAAGAAGACGTCGGCGATGGTCATCTGGATCAGGACCTCGGCCAGGGCGCCCAACCAGCACTGCACGGAGTTCACGCCCCACCAGTCCGCCGCGGTCATGGTCCGCGCCGCCCAGATCGAGACCAGGAACTGGCCGAGGCTGCTGAGGATGTAGACGGGCCGGGCGCCGTGCTTCAGCGCGAAGGGGATCAGCATGGGGGCCCCGACGGCCAGGGTCGCGCAGCCGATGGCGTACGTGTTGGTCAGGGTGGCGTCGCTGAAGTGCAGCTCGTCGGCCAGCGGGCCCCAGGTGGGCGAGGTGGCGTTGACGAAGCAGAAGACCATCATGGCGTAGAAGGAGGCGAGCAAGTAGTCGAGGCCCTTCTGCCATGGCGGCCAGTTGAGCGGGTCGTTGGGGTCGTCGGTCGGTCGGGGTTGGAGGATGACCTTGGCGTCTCGGGTCTCGTTGTGCAGGAGCTGTTGGAGCTTGACGGTGCCCGGGGGCCATGTTTCGTCTTCCATTGTGGAGGATGAGGTGCCGTGGATGGCTGCGCACGGGGGACAGACGGGGTGGAGTGAGTGTTGGTGAGGAGGAGCTGTGGATTGATATACAGATATGTGTGTATACATATATGTATATCAGCTATCTCCTTCACCAATGCCGGCCTTATCGGACGGACACGACGGGATGCGTGGCATTGCGGTGCAACCTCTGCTCGACCTGCTATCGACGCCTGACATCCATGCAAGCATAATAACAAGCGAGCGAGATGAGCTCGGGCGACGCTGGAGCGAAGGAGTTTCCTGACCAAAGCCATTTGGTCAAGCTCCCTCCCTCCTCGCGGCCTCATGGGGGACCGCATGCCGGAGACCTGGCACGGTATGATCCCCCAGATCATGACCGGCCTCATACCCGCCTTGGGCAATTGGAAGCCGCTTATCAGGGCGGACGGAAGTGCTTGTGAAGTGGTGAGGGTCGAGCGGCCTGTCATGATCCTGATTGCGGTCATCAGATAGGCCAACGGGGCGTGCAGGGATCGTCTCTTCTAGTGCTCGGGCGTCGGACTTGATCAAGTAGCGACATGGATGATGCTGCCATAACACCGCGGTCTATGGATTTTCCGGCATATCTCGTGGTTGTCCTTAGATGTGTTTCCTGGAGATCGAGAAGCCATAATGCCTAGAGGGAACGCAGAAGCAGGCCGGGGCTTCGTTTTGTCATCCACGCAGTACTCATCAATTGCTAAAAAGGTGATTTGTGGGTGAAGGGAAGGGGGGGAGAGAAAGAGGAAGATGATCTGAAGAAATCCCGTATATGTACCAAGGCAACTATAAGACATCATCTCCATCGCCTCCCAGACATATTCGCAGGTTCCCCAGTCAGAAGCCCATATACTATGCCAACTCAAGACCATGGTCAATTCAGCCGACACTCTGGGGGCGAATTGACGAGGAAGGCGGGATTCTGCAGAGCCAAAGCAGCACTGCGTCGGGGCGTAGGTCTCGTGGCGAGTTTGATGGGTTCGCCGCGTCGATCGCTCTGTCGGAGGCGAGGGAGGAGAAGACGGGGGGCAGGAAGTTGACGGAAGACGAAATGGACGTGGTGATTATGCAGCGCTTGCGAGGCAGGATATAGGATTCTTGAACAACGGGAGGCTGGAATGATGCGTCCACATCGGACCACCTCACCTCGCTCGCGCCACACGTGCTTTCATCATCACCTAATCTCTGATACACTCCGCCCACGCCCTCAACGCCTGCTCACCATAACTCCCCTCCCTCGGATCCTGCCTCTCAATGGCAGAGATCAAGCCAGAGATGCCTCGCTCGTACCGCTTCGCGACATCCCGCGCACGTTGACGCTGCGGCATGTCGTCCTTGAGGATCTTGTCGGCGAGGTGGAGGCCGTGCCAGACGGGGACGGCGTGCAGGATGGCGTACTGTGGGCCTTTTGACGCGGGCTTTCGAGGGATGGACTGCAGGACGTTGTCAGCTCAGGAATATCAACAGGGAGACGGTGGGATGGGGAGTTTACCACAGAACTTAGATCCTGGTCGAGACAGCTCAGCAGTCTGTCTGCATAGACCCTGACGTTTCCCTCCCGATCCTCGCCGTTGTAATGCTTATACGCGTTCACGGCCGCCAGCTCCAAGAACACCCCGATGATCTCCGGCCGCCTCCGCGCATCATCCTCCTCCACATATCTCCCCCCACCATGCTCCTCGGTCTCCAGCAACCGCGCCACCATATTCGCCTCCTTCAAGGCCTTCTGCACCGCCTCTTTCTCCCACCCGCTTTTCTGCGCAACGTCGTGCAACCCGCAGACCAACTGATCCAGCAGCTCCCTGTTCCGCAACGTCATGCCCGTAAGCTCCGACTGCGCCAAACAACGAAGCACGATCCCCAACCTCCCTGCCTCCCCCGCCTTCCTCACGATCTTGCCAAACGCCCTCCCCTCGAGTTTCCTCAGCGCGTTGACCCTCTTCATCCCAATCAGGATATGCAACAATTGTGCCCACGCGGTAGGATCGTCGCTCACAAAGATCAAATCCAGAGCCTCGTGCAGCAACTTTGTGCGATTCGGGATCTCGGTCCGGCGATCGATCCACTTGAGCTCGACGTCTTCACCGGCGATGTCGATGACTTGAGGGTTGTCTTCGAGGAACTGTTTGTGCTTGGTGCCGAAGATGAGGCGGCGTTCGGTCCTCTTGAGGTAGGCGGGGACGAAGTGCTTTTCGCGCATGGAGAGGAGGACGTCGTCGAGTTCGGGGGAGGCGGTCTCGGCGAACTTGGGGATGCCGTCTAAAGGGGGTCAGTGACGGGATAGGGAGGAGCGGAGGGATAGAGAGGGCGTACGCTGTTTCCGGCGGGTGGTGGTGTGGGAGAATGCGCGTCGGGCGGCGTGGAGGGGGACATCGTTCTGGGCGGCGCGGTGGAGGCGCAGGGCGCAGCGGGTGCATATGTTGGTCATGTTGATTAATGTGTCGTGGTGGATTAATGAAATCAAGAAGTAAAGAAGTCAATGGCTGATGGATAAAGCTACAGTAACAGTACCTACATCGGTATACCAGGGCAGTCTAGTCTTGGCATCCCCGAGTCCTCCCCCAGACCCATACCAGCAGCATCCCCAAGGACACTCACCCACACATTGATTGATTAATCAATCGCCATGTCGCTGTCCGGCCTCAAACAAGTCCTCCGCCAATACCCCTCCCTCCAAACACGATATCCGCCCCCCACCCTTGGTTTCCGACCCTCACAAACCATCAAACAGAACCGTACAGCTCCCCTCCCCACCCCCCCCCCATCTAATAGATTGACTCACCACCACCCCCCCACCAGGCGCCGAGACCGGTCTCAAACGCATCCCCGTCGTGCCCCCGCCCCGCTCCACCCTCAAAATCTGCCCGGACCCCATCGCCGTCCTCACCGCCGCCCAACTCCGCGTGCTCGACCCCACCGGCGCCCGCACGCGCCTCTTCTCCCCCGACAACCCCGAGCGCGTCAAACCCGGCGACATCCTCCTCGTGCGCCACCAATCCGGCGATCCCTGGTCCGGCGTCGTCCTCAACATCCGTCGCCGTCACAGCCCCATCGACACCGCCGTCCTGCTGCGCGGTCAGCTGACCCGCGTCGGCCTCGAGATGTGGGTCAAGATCTACAGCCCGAATGTCGAGGGCATCGAGGTCGTGCAGAGGAAGGTGGGACGGAGGGCCAGGAGGGCCAAGCTGCATTATATGCGCTTGCCCAGGCATGATATCGGGAGTGTCGAGGGCGTGGTCAAGGCGTATGTGCGGCAGAAGGCCGGTGGGCCGGTCGCGGGGAGTCGGGTGAAGGGGAGGGATGCGGGCAGTCAGAGCAAGAAGAGTAATAAGAAGGGGCGGAATTGATGGTTGTTGGCGGGGTGATGCATAGCGAAGGCGTTTTTTTACGAATCAGGGTTGATGACCAGGCCGCTGAGGATACAGTATGGCCGTGTATGCCACGAGCAAACCATGGATCTCCCATCTCCCGACCAACGCTCCTACCATCACCAACGACTACCGCCCACCTCCACCCCGCCTCTCCTCAAACAACACCCCACGACCATCCGTCCTCCCGTCCGCCCGACCCAAGAACGCCGCCCCCCACCCATCCGCCCTCCCCCCCTCCCCAACCTCCCTTGGCCCACCACCTCTCCCCTCCTCAACCCCATGCCCCCGATCCACCTCCCCCCCTTCTTCCGGCCTCACGAGCCTCTCCAGCCTCGCAATCGCCTCCACGACCCCCCTCAAAAGCCTCCTGAGATCACGCAGCTCCTGCTCGAAAGCCACGAGGCGCTGTTCGAGCTCGGTGATGCGGTCGGTGGGTGTTGGTGGTGGGGAGGACATGAGAGAGATCACAGTGGCATGCGGAAGAGGATTGGAGGAGTTATATTAGGGAGGTGGCTTTGTACGAGAGGTGTGTGTGTGTGTATGTGTGTGTGTGTTTGCGTGATGTGGGTCATTGTTAAACAGTACGAGATGTCAAGATAAGATCTGTGCTTGTGGTATCACAACTTCGATGAAAGCCGCTCCTTTGAGCCCGACAATTGCGCCTGAGCAAAACGATCATCAGTCCTCCAGCTCCTCGTCACTGTCCAACAACTCTGAGTCACCGTGAAGGCCAACGCGCGTGCCCTCCGCATCCGGAGCGCCAATCGTCGTCCCCCCAAAAGTCTTGGTGGCATCGATCGCCGTCTCCTCCTCGACATCCTCCTCTTCCTCTTCCTCCTCCTGGTCAACAGCCGTATCACTCACGCCTCTAACCGGGAGTTCTGTACCATCGAAGATGGTAGTCTCCTCCCCGCCCCCACCCCTCTCAGCCGTCGCCACATCGTGCATGAGTTTCAGCAACTGATTCTTCAGCTTCGTCAAAGTATTCCGCCCCGTAGCATCCGTGGCAACACCCGTGTCGATAGCCTCGGTGCTCAACTCCAGCAAAGACGCCAGTCTTTCGCCATCGCACCCACCCGGCGGCAAATGCAGTTTCCCCAGCATCTGGAACAGCACCTTCTTCTCATCCTTACTCACTTGGCTCGTCACCAGGCGTTCGAGAATGTATTCGCCGAGCAGGAAGTGCATCTCCTCCGCCGCGGCAGCAGAGTCTTGCTTCGCCATGCCGGCAGCTTCTGCGAAGCCAACGATCTTCCTCGGGTCCGTCCAGTCGAGCAGCATTTGTCCGACGACCGACAGTTTGACCATCCCGCCACCTTCCTCCACGTCCGAGTCGACTTCGGCTTCCTCTGCATAGGCGTCCCGGAGGGTCGAGAGTTTGGCGAGGATCGAGCAGGTGACCGAGACCATGCGAGCCGCGTTCTCGGCGCGCGAGTGGCAGTACACGGGGAGGAAGTAGGACAGGGATTGGCGGAGCTGGGCGTTGGGGGCCGTGTCGGGGTCGAAGTAGGCGATCACGAGTTGTTTGAGCAGGTCCGCGTCGGTTATGAGGCGAGAGAGCATGGCTTTGGAGAGGGCGGTGGCGCCTGTGGATTGCACGGTTGCGTCGGAGGCTTTCAGACTCTTGCTGAAGGCTTTGAGGACTTGTTTGAGGCGAGGGTTCTCGGGTTGTTGTTCGGTGGCCGTTGTCGCGTCAATGGATGTTGGGTCGGGAGCTGGTGGCGATAAGAGGGAGGGGTGCGTGATGAGGATGTCGGTGATGGTTTGGAGGCAGATGGCTTGTAGGAGGGGATGGCCTTTGGCGAAGCAGTGGAGGAAAAGGGTGAGGTTTTCTTCGGCGAGGTTCTTGCCTAGAAGGCAGCAGAGGCCGAGGCAGACGAGGCCACGCTCGCGGATGGGCGCTTCTTGGCTGCGGACGGCAGGGACAACGAGGGTATTCAGCATGGTGACGAGGTGGACGTTTTCCTCTGCTGATGGTTAGCCGACTGCGTAATCGAGAGTGGACGATCGACTTACCCAGATCGCACTGCACATTCTGCAACATGCACTGGGCGATGTGTAGGCACTTCAGATTGACCATCAACTCCTGCAACGCCTTCATCTGCTCCTTTTCTGCCTGCTCTGCAGTCTGCTGCACAGGCTTCTGCTTCTGCGCCGCCTTCGCACTCTGCTGATCGTCATCTATGAGCTCTTCCGTAGCCGAGTGAAAAGAGTCCTCTGCGTTGCTGGTGTCCTCCGTCTCCGTGGCGTCCTCCATGATCGCATCATGGACTTCAGCCACAGCCTCAAGCACAATGCCACAGAACTCGCGCTCGCCCTTGACGTCCTCGCCGCAGACCAGCCGCAGCACCTCGATCACGAGCTTCGTCGCTTCTTCGGGCAGCGATGGGTTGGCGAGTGCGACTCTCATAAGGTTGAACATCTTCCGTCTGCCAAAGTCGTCCGAATAGTCGAAGGTCAGAGCCATGTGCAGCATCTGCTCGACCACAAACTCACGCTGGACGCTGTCTTCTGCAGCATCCTCGTCCTCCTCGTCCGCAGCTAATTGCACAACCTCGACTAGTTTCTGCAGCTCGCGCTCGAGCAAGAAGGCAAACTTGGTGACTTCTGGTAACTTGTCTTCGAGCATGCCATCGAGCATTCTTGGGCCATCATACCCATCCTCTTTGCCCGAGGTCCGGCAGTAGTCGTTGAAGGTACGTGCGACGAAGGCCAGCTCGGGCGACAGATCCGTCCAAAACTCGTCGGGGAAGGAGACGTACTCGACATAGTCCGGTCGGCCTTCCCAGAACTCTCGCATCGCAATCAAGGCGATGCCGTCCTCGACCCCCGAGTTGACGACATCAATGCGCTCGAGCAATTCCAGCAGTGCGTCGAGCGAAGGTGCTGCAGCTTGATTGGCAGGCTTCACCTCACCGTCCTCTTGCGGCTCAGCTGCTTGATCGGCCGGCAGAGCGGCGCAGTCCTCGATCCAGCGCTCGCGGAAGAGACGTGATGTCGCCTTGCGGACAGTCTCGTCACGGTCGCGCATGCCCCATCGCAGCAACTTCTCTCGGTGCGTCAGGCTCAAATGTCTGAAATCACCGAGCGCAGGCAACAGACGTGCATACAACGCTCGTCTCGTTGATCCATCGGCATCTCTCGCTCGTTCGAGAAGGTATGGAAGGACTTCTTTCGTCAGTGGGAGGTTGAGTAGCAGATTTCTTCGGACCTCAGCAGCAGGGTCGTTTTGCAGAATGTCCAGCAGTTTGCCCAACACTCCTGCTGCGACCTCGTCATCGGAATCCGAGTCGTCTCTGTTCTCATTATCCTCCACCTCCGCCGCCAGTCTGCCAAGACCATAGACAGCCTGCAGTCTGACTGGTGCTTCTTTGTCGTGGATGCGCTTCAGCAACGCGATCCTGAGCTGATGGAACAGCTGATCATCCAGAGTGTCCAGACTATGCACCAAATGGCTTGTGATTTGCGTGGCTCGGAAGCGGATCGCCTTGTCCTTGCAGCTGAGTAGTGGAAGAAGGGTGCTCAGGACACTGGTCGTGAGTCTGCTGGTCGGCGTCTCGGGCACGCTCGTCGCATCCGGGTCTGCCTGACTTGCGATCTCGTTGTCCTTCTGGCTTGCGACGCTCAAGAATGTGCCCACAAACCGAACAATCCTGTCTCCCACGGGCTCCGCCTTCCTCACCGGCAGCACTCGCAAAACACATCGCACAAACTCGTTGTTGAAGTCCTCCTCGTCGAAGTCCTCTTCCTGCTTGCCCTTCTTCTGATTGATCGGCTCGTAGCAACACGCCTCTTGCACCTTGCGCAGACTAATCACCGCCTTCCGGTGCCCGGCGGTCGACTTCTGCGCATCGCCAAACACGATACATACCGCGCGTCGGAGAGTCGTGTCGGCGCCTTCGTCTGGGACTTCGACTGTCGGGGAGCTGTTGCGCCCAGATCTGAGGTTCTGCGTGCTTGATTTCCTCGACGCCGCTGATGATCGGGCACTTCCTCGTGCGACTCGTCCAGGCATTGTGTCGTATTGATCTGTTGGTGATCGTTAACATGATCCGACCATCTCCATCTCGTGTGTCTGTCACTCCAAAAGCCGAGTAAACAAACAAACAATCCATCAATCAATTCAATCGCGGGGTCGTCGGCCGCTTCCACCGCACGCTGCGGCCGCCAATCTCGCACCTCGGACTTCGTCATGCCAAACTTTGAAGATCACCACTGAGAACCACATCGGAGCTCCCTAATGCTCTGCTGTTCTCACAATGTTAGCACGCACAGCACTCCGAGCAGCCAGACGACCCATAGCAGTCCACCTTCAAGCATCCACCCTCGCCCAGCGCTTCTGCTACGCCACCGCCGCCACCTCCGATCCCGCCAAGTTCTCGGCCAAAGCCGTCGAGATGGTCAACGCACACGGTGTTGAGATCTCCAAGGCCCAGCGCATAGCTCAGGATGGCTTTGTGGATGGTACGCGACCAATTCGGGATCGCCGGGCTACAACATTAACTGATGCATAGTCTCTCAGCGATCGGCAACACGCCCTTGATCAAGCTCAAGAAGCTTTCCGCAGAGACTGGCTGCGAGATCTTGGGTAAAGCAGAATTCCAGAATCCCGGCGGCAGTGTCAAAGACCGCGCTGCCAAATTCCTGATCAAAGATGCGGAAGAGAAGGGTCAACTGCGTCCGGGTGGAACGGTGGTCGAGGGCACAGCGGGCAACACAGGCATTGGTCTGGCCCACGTCTGCAGAAGTCTAGGCTACAAGCTGGTCATCTATATGCCCAACACGCAGTCCCAGGGCAAGATCGACCTGCTCAGGTTGCTTGGCGCAGAAGTCTATCCTGTCCCAGCTGTTGCATTCGAGAACCCCGAGAACTACAACCACCAAGCCAAACGCCATGCCGAAAGACTAGACAATGCCATCTGGACGAACCAATTCGACAACACCGCAAACCGACAAGCGCATATCGAGACGACAGGACCAGAGATCTGGGCGCAGACCCAAGGAAAGATTGATGCGTTCACTTGTGCTTCCGGGACTGCAGGCACCATCGCGGGCTGCACACGCTACCTCAAGACTGTCTCAGACGGCAAGGTGCAATGCTACGTTGCAGACCCGCCAGGCTCGGTGATCTACACATACGTCTCGACAGGAGGCCAAATGACTGAACGAAAGGGCTCCTCGATCACGGAAGGCATCGGTCAAGGCCGAGTAACAGATAACCTGAAACCCGACATCGATCTACTGGACGGCGCACTGCACATCCCCGACGAGCAGAGTATCGAGATGGTGTACCGGTGCTTGGACGAGGAGGGACTGTACCTTGGTGCATCGTCATGTCTGAACGTGGCGGCTGCTCGGAATCTGGCGCAGAAGCTGGGACCTGGTAAGACCATTGTCACGATACTCTGTGATGGCGCGTATAGGTATGCGGACAGGTTATTCAGCAAGAAGTGGTTGCAGAGTAAGGGGTTGCTGGAGGCGGTGCCGCAGCATTTGCATAAGTACATTGTGCTGGAGTAGACAGGACGTAGTGTAGAATTTGTGTATATGTACATCAATGGCAAAGCAGTCCATGAGGCCGGCTGAGACCGGGGCTTGCACCTTCCGTGGTTGCACCTGCACCTTCCTCCTCGTCGCCGCCGACGGCTGCACCTTCCGTGACCCCTCGCTCGCCGCGTTTTGTCTCCCCTCAGGCATCGACCGCGATGGTTGCCTGGCCCGTCTGCCCACCTACAAATACAACATCCGGACGTGACCTCGACCTCGACCTCCACTCGACCTTCAATCGCGCCCAACACCTGAACCAACACGCCAACATCAGCCGACCTGCATGTAAGGGGAACTTTCCAGCTGGTGAGGCGCGCAGCACCATCACAAAGACCACAGCCATCCATCCCATAAACACAATGCCAGGCGACAGCAGCCCCTGCCGCTTCCTGGCGCTGCCACCTGAGCTTCGGAACACGATCTACGAGTATTTGCTCGTGTACAAGTACGGGATCACGCTTTCACGACGCATCATCGGCGTCCATTGCATGCCTCCGCTGCTGAGGACGTGCCGTCAGATCAAGACCGAGGCGAGCGCGATCTATTACAGTCAAAACGATTTCACTGCGATCATTCCATCCCCGAGTCCGGGGCGAGACGGTGCTGTCTGGAGCTGGTTTGAAATGCTTGGAGCTGAGAATTGCGCCCTGATCCGCTGTCTCCACCTGCGCTGGCTTGACTTGCGTGCCTGCCGACAGTTCGCCAATGAATGGACCACGGTCGCTCGTGATGAAGAACTTGCGGGAGATCGGCCCGACGTGGACCGCTTTGTGGAGGAGAAGATGATTCCGCTCGCAGCGGGAGACTTCGAAGCTCTTCTAGACAAGGGTTTGCAGGTGACCGCTTTCGCCTTCGCCTCGGATGAGTGGTGTGGGAAAGGCCGCATTTCCCACTATGCGCAGGCCTGGGCGCGGGCGATGAAACGGAGGAAAGAAAGGATGATGAGGTAGACTCGGAAGGATTGAGATGATCGTGTCAAGGTGGCGTGGTCGAAGGTGGGAGTACGCAAGGCTTGCCGGCGGGGGCGATGCTTATGACGGTGAAGAAGCTCGGGTGTATGATGAGTTCAGAGTGGGATCTCGCCTCTTGCGGTCGTGGCTATCGACAGTCAAGTATTGCTGTGCCAGTCATGTCTCTGCTGAACTCTTGAAAGCCGGACAGATCCCAAAACCACAAACCATGACGCGAATTCCAGTATTGATCAGTTGGTTGACGAGGTCGACAGTCCCACTGAAACTGCGGGCATACAGTATGGTACCACTTATGGAGCTATCTCGATACTAGGCCAAGGTACCTCCAAGCCAACACAATTTTGTTCCACAGTCTTGTCGAATGGCAGACCTCCCTCATCACATATCCTCCTAGGGGACGAGATCCGCCCTTCCACCACCGATGTCTACGCCAGAATCCTATGTGTTTGGTCCAACATCACGAGTAGGGCAACAGAACGACTGCACGTCGCGACAACTTGACGGCGTCCCACTAGAACTGTTGCCATCCATCATGTGGCGGCTCCGCATGCATGGCGGCTTCTATCGCGATCAATCCGGTCCAACTCCAGCACCCTGCCACATGCAGTGTTGTGTCCTCACACCATCGGAATGAATCTATGTCACAGATGGCTCTCATCCCACCAGACGTCCGTCCCGCCAAAGCGACGCCGCAGATGGACATAGAGCGGCTTCTGCGCTTTCCCCTTAAGGCCTCGAGATATCCCTCCCATTCATCCACACAAGAAGCCAACTAATCGTAATCATCACCTTCCTCCTCCAACTCCTCGTCCACGCCAGACTCCCCGACCGCCACGCCAACCACGCCCTCTCGCCCCTCGCCTCCGAGGACCCTCCGATCACACCGTCGTGTGCTCCAATGTACGCCAGCGTAGGCACGGACTTGTAATCGTACGGCTGTCTCAACTGCTCGGCCTCGGGTTTGTTGAGCTCGTTGGTCAGGTACTCGCCCTTTTGCAAGGCTACGGACGCTAACGTGGGGAGGGATTGGCCGTCGACGTCTGCCGCGTCTCCGAGTGCGAAGGCGGAGTCTACAGGATCCGAGGCA
The DNA here is from genome assembly GCA_013403795.1 of Teratosphaeria pseudoeucalypti. Taxonomy (NCBI): domain Eukaryota; kingdom Fungi; phylum Ascomycota; class Dothideomycetes; order Mycosphaerellales; family Teratosphaeriaceae; genus Teratosphaeria; species Teratosphaeria pseudoeucalypti. The sequence continues at coordinate 43,192 of JABBMZ010000130.1, read as the reverse complement.
GGCCGTGCTCGGGTTTCTTCACGTCGAGCTTCTCGAGTAGGGGACTGGCTTTGTTGCCGGTGGCCCAGAGGAGCATGCCGTATGGCAATCTGCGGTCTTCTTTCGTGTAGATGGCATCCTGCTCCACTCTCTCGATATGACTGGACGTTTTCATCTCGACCTTCCGCTCCTCCAACCTCTGCATGGCGTATTGACTCAAGCTTTGGTCAAACGTGGTCAGGAGTTGGGGCGCGACATCATGGATGCTGATTTGCACCTTGCCGTCGAGGTGGGGGTAGAGATGGCGCATGGACTCGTGCCAGAGGTCGAAGAGCTCGGCCGTGGCTTCGATGCCGATGGCGCCGCCACCTACGACGCGGATGTGTAGGATGTCCCTCTGTTGCTCCTCGGTCGAGCTGGGCAGAGAGGCAGCGTCTAGCATCTGGAGGAATCTCTGCTGCAGGATCCTGGCATCGTTTGTGGTGCGAAGAAAGAGTGCATGCTCCTTGGCGCCAGGCGTGTTGAATGTCTGGATCTCGCAGCCCGGTGCCAGCACGATCTTGTCGTACGCTACCAGGAAAGGCTCCGGAGCTCTCGAGAGGTCCTCTACGGAGGGCAGGCAAGTCATGACTCGATTCTGTAGATCTACATTCTCCGCCGTGGCCTTGTAATACTGGAGCGCGGTACGATGTTGCCTTCGAATGGGCTCTTCAGCCAGTCGGACATCGAGGAGCCCGCAGGCCGCGCTGGCCAGCAGAGGCGTGTATTGGAGTGTCCTAGATGGTGAGATGACCTTGACGTTGTATCTTGAAAGATTGATAGATTGTGTTAGTGGGAAGGCTGCCCATCCGGAGCCGACGATGGCGAGGGTTTGTTTGGACATTGTATCTTTGCTCGAGACGCGGCGAGAGGATCGAACATGAATTCTAATAATTGACCTTTACTGTGTTCTACATGTAGGTTGCTCGTGTTGATCAGAGTGGACACATCAGGGAGACGTCATGTACAAGTGCAAAGCTGTCGAGCTGGCAAGGATGTCCCGCTGCTTTGTCCTGGTCGGATGGATTGCGGGTCGGGACATTTACTTACCTCTTCAATGCCTACCCTCACCATCTCACAATCAACCTTGATAACAAGAACACAACCGAATGGGTGGCGGGTCAGAATGGGGCGAAGGCCCAGTGGAGTGTGAGTGACTTATGCTGCAGGGGCCGGGACCAGCAAGTTGGCAGAACGGCAAGTCGGGCTGTTCGACGGCCTAAGCACGAATGTAGAGCGAAACGTCCAGGTCCAGGACGAGGAGCTCCGTGAGACAGGTCGCGGCGATCAGTCTTTGCGGAGGCATATCTTGTGGTGCGTGGATAACAAAGGCCAGATATCAGGCGAATGTCCAGCACATGCAGGGACCGAGCTGGCCGGCGGGCTCGGGCAACTCCGAGTCTTCAATATCACCTCGAGATTGGCCTGTACCGCCACCGTGTGCAGGACATTGCCAATCGTGGTTTTGAGGCGTGCACCCGAGATGGCCGATATGAGCCAGCCGAGACTGCCCCCTGAAGATGTTGACACTGGCCAGCCGACTCATACACGGCGATGGGGGTATCCGAAGCCGGACGGCTACTCTTTATCGTACTGGTTGCAGCAAGTGTGAGGCGTCCAGATTTTTCCACCCGACGACGAGCAAGCTTGCTGATGCAGAGAGCAGGCGTTGTGATCCCCTCCTCAATCACAGATCGAGCCGGGACCTGCCCAAGAAGGTCGACTGTGTCGTGATAGGAAGTGGTGTGAGTTCCGTCCGCGACCACATGCTCGACGAAGGACGCTTCAATGACAGGAGATAGATCACAGGCTGTATGACAGCTAGTCAGCTCAAGAAGCTCCAGCCGACAGCCTCGATCCACATCCTCGAGGCGCGTGAGTTCTGCAGCGGCGCTACAGGACGCAATGCTGGGCACTGCAAGCCAGACCGATGGAGAGGATTCGTCGAGTACGAGAAGCGTTTCGGTAGGGAACAAGCGCTCCAAGTCCGTCTCGCCTGTCGAGCTTCAACATGGCAGGAATTCACGACTGACGTCCAGTAGATCTTGCAGAACGAGCAGCAGACATTCCTCAAGATGGTCGCATACATTCGCAAGTACAATGTCGACTGCGACCTCTGGGTCGGCGACACCTTCGACGTCCCCATGTCCGCGGACGTCGCCAGAATCGCCCACGAGAACTTCGTGCAATTCGAGGCTGCCGGTGGCAAGGTAGACCACATCGAAGTCACGACGGACCCAGCAGAAGCGGCGCGCAAGACTCGCCTGAGAGGCGCCCAGGCATGCTACGCCTGGCCCGCAGCGACGTTGCAGCCGAGGAAGCTGACCGGCCACATCATGCGCTCCGCCCTCGGGAGGGACGTCGGCCTGCACACCTTCACGGTGGTCCAGCGGATCACGGCGCGCGCGGCCGCGGACGCCCGATGGACGGTGCACACCGATCGCGGCGACGTCGCGTGCGATACCGTCGTGCACGCGACGAATGCCTACGCCGGCGCCCCCGAGCCCCTGTTCCGAGACGTGATCTACCCCCGACCGCACATCTGCCAGAAGGTCGCCCCGCCGCGGTCATTCTCCGGGTCGCGGTGCCTGCAGAATTCTTACGGCGTGCTCCTGCCGGACGACGGGGGGCTCTTCAGCATCAATCCGCGGTGCACCAGTGACGGGCTGGTCATGTTCGGCGGGGACCATCCTGGGCAGATGAGACTGAATGAGTGGTTGGAGCGGCATCCGGAGACTTGCGTGGATGACAGCATGGCCGACGTCCCGGAAGTCAGAGATGCCGTTCGATCGTTCGCGGAGGCCGAGCTCGTGGATTGGGATGACGGGGTGCAGATGGGTCCGGGTCACGGAGACGACTACAACTGGAGTGGCATCATCGCCCTGACACCCGACGGCGTGCCGTTCGTGGGTGAGATCCCCGGCAAGCCGGGTCAATGGGCCTGTGTCGGTCATAATGGCCACGGCATGGCGAGGACGTTCAGTCTGGCGCCGGGGCTGGCGAGATTGATCGCTGGCTACCCTTGGGAGATCACGGGGATTCCCGAAGCGTTTCAGCTGACTGGGGAGCGGCTTGAGAAGCTGAGGAGACAAGAGGTGAAGGTCACTGGTAGCCATTGCTCCGACGACTCGTAGGCTCTCTGTTCAAGCCTCCACGTGGAAGCCTTGATGACTCCTATGTCCATCCAGCTTATAATTTTGTCGTGCCAAAGATACTTGACGAAGATTTGGGCGGCATACAGACCAGGGGCGCAGTGTCTACAGCCTGATGATCAGAAGCCCATCGCTTATGCTTCGGCCATCTAGCCATGCGTAGTCAGCTTCTATATGAGTCTCATACTATGCGAGGATTAAATGTCGCTTACGCACAGGAGCTTACACACATAGAGGCCCAGACTTGTACTGCGCGTACGGACTCTCACCTAGCCGACAGCTTGCCCCAATACATAATACCATTGACCACAGAAGCTTGGGGCCCTGCGGGAAGCGATGCGGATCGAGTTCTTCCAAAAATCACCTCTTTCTTGACTACCTCACTGTCCATCAAATGATGATCAAGGGCGACTCCCGGCGCAAATCCTCTGCTGCCAACGACACCACCAAAAAGAGGCCCTGACGCTCTTCCGCCATGGTACGTCCCTCCTCAGGTCACCCAACCAGGGCAAATACCCGAAGCAAATAACCCGACTGCTGTGCACGCCTACAAGTACTACTACCTGCCGTGACCAGGCCTCGCAGCGGACGGTCTGTGACAAGATGCCGGAGCACAGCACATAGAGATGCCCCTCGCCGACCCTATCGGAGCCTTTAGATACCAAGGTATCGTTTAGTTACAGATTGTTGACACGGCAATCTTCCGAGCGGGCACGGTGAGGATTGCAGTGGAAGTGGAAAGGGGACAGCCTCATCAGGGACCCACGGAGAGACGCGGCATTTGTACAAGCGTCTCCATGTCGATTTATTCATGCGACTAGTGTATGCATCTGATTAATATGTCCAGAAATATAATCATCATGATTCCCCGGCACGGTCCCCCTCCCCAATCCGTGGTGTGATGCCCGATGCGCCGCTGGCTAGTCTTTCTTTTCCCCCCTCCCTCCCAAAATGGTGATCATGCACGCTCGTGTGATGCGAAGAAAAAGCAAGATGAAGATTCATATCGTCTGTGCCGAGACGGGAAGTGACTCTCTTTCGAGAGAGAATCTACATGATGTTGGCGGGCAGGCCGCGCTTGACCTTGTGGGCGGCGGTGGAGTCGCCGTCGGCGGAGCAGTTGGGCTTGAAGACGCCGAGGTCGACGAGCCAGGCGCCGCTGTTGAACTCGGAGTAGACGGTCTTGATGAGCCAGGGCTCGGCGCCGTCGCCGCTGCGCTCGGTCTCCATGACGATGTTGCCGGTGACGAACTCCGGGGTCAGGGCGGTGCGCCAGCGCACGACGACGGGCCCGGTGCAGGCGTACCAGAGGTTGAGGATCTCGAAGGGGATGTCGGGCTGGCTGCCCTGGCCGGCCTCGAAGGCGGCGCGGGTGCTGAAGGTCGCGGCGCCGAGGGGTTGGGGGCCCTGGCAGCCGGAGTCGATGAGGGTGGTGACGGAGTCGGAGTAGTCGGTGTAGTCGGCGGTCAGGTATCGGTTGGCGGCGTCGGTCGAGTAGGCGGAGATGAGGGTCTTGAAGTTGTTGGCGACCTGGGTGGCCTGGTCGTAGGTCATGCACGTGTCGTTGCAGTCTCTCTTGACGAGCTGGGGCGCGGCGAGGGCGGTCCAGGCGAAGGTCGCCGCGGTGAGGATGGAGCGGCGCATGTTGATGGATTGATTAATCGATTGATCGAGTGATGGATCTTGTTGATGGCGTAAGAAGTGCGGCGTATCAGATGCGTGTGCTCGTTGGTGAGGATCGTTGGAAATCGGAGCTGATGTTGAACGAGAGACGTGCAGTTGGAAATACAATCAGCGAATGGACCGAGCGACGTCAGACTGGGTGGTGTGTGAGGATGACAGGAGGTGGGTGAGGGAGCCAGGAGCCAGGAACACGCGCTGGGGAACGTCCTCCGCCGGGGGTTTTTGTCTCGACCGGCTCCATCCAAGCACGACAGTCGTCCTACAGGAGGCAGACGTTGGAGTTGAAACGGGCAATTTGCCTTTGGGGGTGATCTCAATAGAGTTCTGACCTTCATGTCTCCACGCGGGCCTGGGGAGGCACTTGGAGGAGTGAATTGGTTGGTTGGGGGGGGGTGATATAGCCGTCATGCTGACTGCTTGCTGCCATGTGGAGCGCCACGCTTTGCTGAACGCCATGATCCATCTCAACCAGCCAGCCAGACGGGGATGGACTCATGGTCTCGGCAGCCTCCGCCATGTGATCAATGAATGTTGTGGTCGTCATAACTGTCATCCGTATGCGGGACTGGACGGTCCATGTACCGGACTGGACGGTCCATCGGTAACCAGGACAACCCACGTGGGATGAGGCGTTGTGAAGTTGTGACACTGATGATGCCGGACCATTCAGAATCCTCCACGATGCATGTGGCATATGGTGGTGGTGGTGGTGGTAGTGGGCTGTCGTGTAAGAATAAGCGCATATCGTGTCTGCCGGCTAATACCTCCTAGTTCCAACCAACAATGACAGAGTTTAGGGGATGCAGGACATAGGGGGTTAGTGCCAGCGCCACCAAGCCTATTCCATTCTATGCTATTCATGTCTCCCCCTATTCGTTCGTGACATATTCATCGATTGATGACTTGATTGTTATTAACAATGATGATGGCTTGTCCGCGCTCGAGCTCCCCCAGTCACATGTACGACAGCGTCGTGTCACCCCCGACGGCCAGCCGCATCTCATCCCCCCCGCCAGTCCACAGTCTGTTGGATGATGTGGCGGCGCGTCGTGAAATTGCAGCCGATTGATGATGTTACGGAGCGTTGGGGGAACTCCGATGGCACTAACAAAGCCATATTTATGGATCCTTGATATATTCATGACTCGGGCAACAGACGGTAAAACATACCATTCTGGCCATATGTCCATCTCTCTCCCCCTCCCGTCGACTCCACCGTGCTGGATGAGTCGTCTCCACCGTGCTGGACGGATCGTCTCCCGAGGATACGCGAAGGTCAGCATCCCCAGCTAAATAGAAACGCCAGCCACAGCTCTCCTCTGCTTCACCCTCAGCCTCTCGGTCTTATTACGTCTAGGATCCGGAGACTTGATAGCCACCCGTGGCGTAATGCTACTTGATAGCCACCTGTGGGCGTAATGCTACACCCCCTCCAGAGCCTTGCGCCTCGCCACCTCGACGTCAAACGCCGCCGCCGAACGAAACACCGTCTCCATCTCCTCCAGACTCCGGTTCTTCGTCTCCCGCAAGAACACATACACCAGCGCCGCCATGACCAGGTCGAGCACGGCGTAGAACAGGAAGGCGTACGAGCCCCAGGCCCGGATCATGTACGGCGTGACGAGCGAGAAGAGGAAGTTGAACAGCCACTGCGTGCTCACGCCCACCGACGTGCCGATCTCGCGGATGCGGGAGGGGAAGATCTGGGATGGGGGCGTGAGTGGGACTGAGCATATGAGGGGAGGGGGAAGAGACTGACCTCGGCACAGTAGGGCCAGGGCAGCGGGCCCCAGCTGAACTGGTAGATGCTGTTGGTGAGGAAGATCAGGGCGACCGTGGCGATGCCCGCGGACGTGGCGTGGTTGCCCACGGGCGCCGGCGTGGTCTGATTGACGACCGTGACGACGACGAAGCACGTGGCCATCAGCACCGCCGAGATCCAGAGGGTGGGCCTGCGGCCCCATCTCTCGGAGAAGAAGAGGATGTAGATGCCCACGGTGATGAATTTTTCGGCGCCGAAGAGGCCGGTGATGAGGAGGTCTTGGGAGCCGCCGCCGACGAGCAGCTGGGAGGTGGAGGATGTGTCAGCGTTGTTTTCATGAGGATGGAAGGGGGGCCATACCTTGAAGAATTGTGGTCCGAAGTAGGCCAAGGCAGTCCTGTCCGAGCCATCAGTCGGGGCCGCCCTCACTCTGAAATGGCATCGAAATCGAACTCACATCCCCGTGCACTGCTGGCCCAAGAAGACCCCAAACGCCAACGCCAGCCGGAGACGGTTCGCCGGCTCCAGTAACTCCCTCTTCCGGAACCCCTCCGTCGCGCGGAGCTCCGCCGCCAACCCGGCCTTGATCTCGTGGAACTCGGCCCTCACCTCCGCCCCATCATCGGCTCGGATCCACGTCAAGCTCTCCCACGCCTCCTCCTCCCGCCCCTTCTTGACCAGCCACCGCACACTCTCCCTCTGCGTGAACAACCCCCCCGCCAGCACCGCCGCCGGCACCAGCTGCAACCCCACCGGGATCTGCCACTGCGCGGCCCTCCCCTCCAGACGCGCGGAGATGCTCACCCCGTAGTCGATCCAGTAACTGACCTAATCAACCTCACCGTCAGCACACTCTACCCCCCCATAAGGCCGCAATAGCGGATCCCCTACCATAACCCCCAACGCAAACAGCCACTGCATCCCGGACCCCAACCGCCCCCGGATCTCCTTGGGCGCCATCTCGGCATTAAAACTCGGCACCACCGCGGTCCCCGCCCCCAACCCCACCCCCGACACCACCCGCCCGACATAAAAACACGCCAGACTCCCACTATCGACGACCTGCAGCACGACCCCGACGCCGAACACGCCCATGGCGCCCTGCACCGTCGTCTTCCGCCCCCACCGCTCGGACACGGGGACGACGCCGAGCGCGGCGACGAAGGCCCCGATGTTCTGGAGCGACACCATGACGGCGGAGACGGTGGTCGCGTCGGTGTAGTGGAAGGCGTGGTGGTAGGAGGGCAGCGTCAGGATGCCGCCGACGATGCCTGTGTCGTAGCCGAAGAGGAAGCCGGCGGTGCAGATGAGGGCGCCGAAGGCGTAGGCGCGGAGGGCGCCGAGGCGGGGGCCGGGGAGGGGGGGCATTGTTGGGGGAGGCGGGAGGGTTGTGCTCTCGTGGGGTGGTCCAGTGGCGATTGGGGAGGGAAGGTTGGTGGTGGTTGTTGGTACATGTATGTGAAGCGGAGGGATGGATCTATTTAAGCGATGCGAGGTGGTCCCGTAGTATCAGGGCACCTGACGCTGGCTGGCCCCATCCCGATGCAGGGTGCTCTCCACTATGGTATTGCTCTGATAATAAGGGTCCTGTCAGATCAGCCATGGCCCTCCAAGCATATAATGTTCTCCCCGATTGGGCGGGACACTCTCTGGTCACTGTACGACAAGCTTTGGTTGTTGTAGGCTGTACAGAGTTCCGAGTCAAGCATCGTCAAACTCTTATCATCATTCCTATCATCATTCAGCCTGAATGCCATGGTGATATATGTAGCGACTCGCACGCCATCCAAGGCCTGAGAGCACGCAAGAGTGGCTGCAGGTGGGGCGGGAACATCTTTGACCCGGCATATATATATATATATCAATGTACTGATCATTGATCGGAGTAGTACCGACTCCGTCCACCCGTCTGCTAATAGAACAAGGTACCCAACACGATCGACGTCCATGTCGTTCCTCGCTAGCTGTGCCTGGGTCTACCTCAGCTCGATCAAACCCAAGAAGTTTGCATCTTGGGCTTTGGGGACAGTAGAAGAGGTAGTGGGTGAGAGAGCGTCAGTGAGGAGGGAGGAGTGTGAGAATATGCGAGGTGGTCCGCTGTCCATAGTGCCACCCCTCAGACCAAACCCACAAAGCCTCTCAGGCAGAAAGACGAGAATCCGTCTCGACACAATGTCAAACCGTACCCGCCTCTCCAAACACCACGCTATGCAAAACGCCCCATTCCCCGCACCCAAAATCACCCACCCACCTCCATCCGCTCCCCACCACCAACCCCCCTCCTCTTCCCCCTCCTCGCCCTCACGACCCTCAACCGCCCCTCCAAACCCTCATCGATCGCCCCCTCATCCTCCCCCCCAAGCACGCCCACGCCCTCCAACAACGCCAGACCCCTCCCCAACAACTCACTCGCGACGGGATCCTGCGGCGAGATGGCCAAGCCCTCGTGCAACGCCACGACCGCCTCGAACGGCCGCTCCATCTCCAGCAGCACCAAGCCCTTGCTGGCGAAGACCCCGCAGTCGCGGTGACCGAGGCGGATGACCTCGTCGAAGTGCTCGAGGGCTTCGGCGTAGCGTTCGAGTCGGCGGAGGGCGTGGGCGAGGTTGAGACGCGTTTCCTTGGATTGCCCGGCGGGGGCTCCGTTGGCCTCGGCGATGGCCAGGGCGAGTTCGAAGTGCTCGACGGCGGCGTCGAAGCGCTCTTCTTTGTACGCGCACACGCCCAGCTCGTTGATCAGCAAGGGATCCCTCTCGCACAGTCCGTACGCGCTCGTCAGGTACTCTCGCGCGATCGCCAGGTTGTCGAGCGCCAATTCCTGCATCCCCAGGAACAGCTGCGGGAGGTGCGTGCCGGGGAACAGACGAGCGGCCGTGCTGTAAGCGGCGATCGCCTGGTCGCCCTCGCCTTCCGCCGCGAACGTGTGCGCGAAGCCGATCCAGGCGGGGCCGAAATGGGGGTCCATGAGGGAGGCTTTGGAGAAGTAGGAGCGGGCCTCGGGGATGCGGTTGGTGGCGAGGTAGTAGGTGCCGACGGCGAGCCACGTGCAGGGCTCGTCGGGGTGTGTATCGGCCAGGTCGTGGGAGAGGGCGAAGAGGGCGTTGGTGTGGTGGAACTGGTAGAGGAGGCTGAGGTGGAGCGGGAGGGCGGCGAAGTTGTAGGGATCCGAGTCTAGGATCGACGAGGAGAGCTGGAGAGCCGGCTCGAAGCGGGAGGAGGTCGCCAGGATCTCCGCTCTCGAGAGCAGGATATCGGGATTCGACGCCAGCTTGTAGTGCGAGCTCAACGTGTCGATCGCCGCATTGAAATCATCCAGGCGCGCGTACTTGGACAGTCGCGTGACGTACAGACTCCGCGTAAAGTCGGCCGCCTCTGCCGCCCCGTCCCGTGCAGGCTGCGAAGCCTCGATGCTGTCGAAGTTCAGGCTGTCGAGGAAATCCCACTCCTCGCCGGGACTCATGAGCTTGTTCCGCATCAACTCGTCCAACGCCTCGAAGCACTGAATATCGATCCTCACGGCATCGCGGAAACAGTCCTTGGCACGATCGAAGGCGTTCTGCTTGGCATAGCACAACCCCCGCAGGTGACACATGCCCGCCTCGAAGCGCCGGTCCTCGTGGCCGGTGAAATCCCTCTCCTCGCTCCGATCCGCGCGATCCCGCGACGGCGTCGTGGTCTTGCCGTAATCCGGCCCGCCATGGGCGGCGGTGTGCTGCAACTTGCGTCGGGCCGAGTCGGCGGTGGTGACGAGGTGGGTGGGATTCTTGTGGCCGAGGAGCTGCAGGGCGTCCTCGTGGCGGTTCTGGCGGACGTAGCAGTGGGCGGCGAGGTAGCGGGCGGCGGAGGAGCGGTGCAGGAGGTCGGCGCGGGTGACGAAGGACAGGGCGCGGGTGTAGTGGCCGGCGGCGAAGTGGGATTGGGCGAGGGCGTAGGCGTCGCCGTCGGAGTCTATAGATCGTCTTAGCACCACACTCATCGGCATAACGATGTCAGGACTCACTCGTCAAGGCCAACAGCTTGTCGCCGACAAAGATGGCGGCGTCGTACTGGTGGCGGTCCAGACTATCTTGTCTCCATCGGCGGAGGTAAGCTTCCATGATCTGTTGTATTGCGGCGGCTCATTGCTCGCCGACCACCCGCATGCGCACTGCCAAGACTGCGCTCGTGAGGTCTGTCGACATGTTATTATTATTATTATTACATCTACACCTACTACATCCAGTACATGTCTCTATCACAGAACGTAACTTACCTGCGCCTGCTCGTCAACAAACAAACAAACAACAACATGAACATGCCGACCCGCGCGGAATTACCACCGCACACTACCATTGTGTACTTATGTGTACATTAAAGGACGGCTATTCATGGAGCATGATCGAGGCAGATCATGACAGAGCCGTGTCTCCGTCATCCCACCCATTGATCTACTTGTCCCCTCACGTGCCATCCATCTGCATCGATCGACCCAAAGCTCCGCCAAAAACGCTCCTGCCGCCACTCCTTCATCAGACTCTGCTGCCAAAGGTCAAAAGGGAGGAAAGCTGGAGGTAAGTCTTCTCTCTACCACGCAATCTGCTCTGCACATTGGTCTTCGAGGTGAAAGATACTCGAACTGGACGCGATTCGTTGCGAGTCGCATGACGGCTGATCAACTGCCTCGTTCCCAGGTAAAAAAGGTGGATACGGCTACGGGCACAGAGGATCGACAGAAGACGAGTCGTCTCCAAAGAGCCCCGCGGCTAGTCCTGCATCGGAGTCCGGTGCTGACAGCCAGAAAGGAGTACAAGCTGATGGTAGGTCTCCCCTTCAAACCCTGGATGCAGTACCATATCGCCTTGCTTGAGCACGGGTTGCATGATCCCTTCTTGAGACGCGAGGCATTGAACAGCGCGGCTGACCACGTACCCCACAGCCAACAAAGGCCAATCCGGAGGAGGCGAGGGATCAAAGCCGAATACTTCTCCCTCGGATGAGAAGCCAGCTGAGGTCTCGCCGAACAAGGATGCTAGTGGTGCTTCCACCGGAAGCCCAAACCCGGCCTCTTCTCCAACTAGCAGTGAAGACTGCGGCGAAGCTGGCTCTGACGAGAGTCCAAAGCAGGCCTCTCCGCCAAGCGGTGGCAAAGACTCTGGCAAAGCTGGCTCAGACCAAAGCCCAAAGCAGGCTTCTCCGCCGAGCAGTAGCAAAGACTCTAGCAAAGCTGGCTCAAACGACAGCCCAAAGGAGGAGGCCTCTCCAAGCCCTGCAGCGGCTCCTGCGGCGAAAGCGCCGAGCGGTGGTGAAGGCAAAGCAGGAGCTCAAGCGAATGGTAAGTCGCTCACTCCAATCCCTTCATGCGATGTGCCGTGATGTTTCGGGCGTTCGCTGTGATTCGACAGTCCCGGCTGACCATGTGCATGATCGACAGGCCAGAGCAGTCCGAGCTACGGGGGATATGGAAGCGAGTCATCGATGAAAGGCGGCTCTGCTCCTCCGGCTGGTGGGAAAGCTCCCAGTGGCGATTCGAAGAGCCCTACCCAAGGCGGATCTGACCACGGTGCCGCGGGCGCAAAGCCCGAATCTCCAGCTGCTGGTCATGATCGGACAGCCACCCAAGCTCTGAGAAGCCATCTGCACCTTCAGGCGACCATGGTTCCAGCGGAGATGCAAAGCCGAATTCAAGCCCTCCTGAAGGGGAAGGATTGGAGGCCGACTCATCCACATACCCCGCAGATAGTCGCTCCTCCGGCAGTGACTACGGCAGTGACTATGGCAGTGGCGGAGGCGGCGGAGAGGCTGAAAGCTATGTCAAGAAAATGATGTCGTTGGGTGGAGGCAAGGGCTCAGGCTCGGGCTCGGGCTCTGAGGGTGCAAGCAAGGCCTCGCCGGAGCAAGCATCGTCGCCCGCGGCTGGCGGTGGGGAGTCCGGCGGGAAGAGCGAATCTGACTCCGCCGGCAAGCCTGGCTCCGCTCAAGGCTCCAGCGGTGGCTGCTGAGAGGGCTGAGGCATGCTGTAGAGTCTGTGGAATGGGACGGGCGAGATGGAGTTCGGTCGACGAGCGGCATTGATGATTGTCAGTCGCAGTGGCTTGCGTGCATTACTTGGTCTCTCGTGTAATGGAATCTGTCAGCAGCTTGCATTTCCTACCTTGCCGTCGGTGGTCTAAGTGAAGCTATGGATGATCACATGTTCAGAATCTCTTGAGCGTTGGGACATTACCTTCAAATGTGAACAATGTGTACCCATCTTCAAACACTTGGTTTCCATGCAGTGACCCGTGATGATTGCAAAGGAATATGATTACATGAAAGGCAGAAGCAATACCTCCTGTCAGACGTCTTGCCACGGGATCTCCCGCCACTAAGCCGAACCTCCAATGCGCACAACCAACCACGAACATCTCACCAACCCATCCTTCACCCTCCACACCAGCACAATGCTCCAACGCACCACCCGGGCCTTCCTGCCTCTGCCCGCCCTCACCCGGCGCACCGCCCTGCGCGCCTACAGCCACGTCTCCGACAACCCGATCCCCGCCAACGACCCCAACCCCAGCAGACCCAACGTCCGCGACAGCACGACCAGCAACCTGCCGACCTCGCCCGAAGGCAGCCAGGATGCCACCCTGCAAGAGAGCCTGGAGGCCGGCGAGGAGAAGCGGATAGCGCAGGCGCCGAACCGCGCCACGACGTGGTCGCGGAGTCAGAAGCCCCGGGCGGAAGCGATGGTGGGGCCGAGGTTCGAGCAGACGATCATGGAGGATCAGGTGAGGCAGGACACTGCGGTCTGGGGTGATGGGGCGCTGACGAAGGAGAATGGGACAGCCCCGGCCTTTCGCGGCCATCGAGCTCATCCACAAGCAGCCCGTGCGCTGGACAACGTCGCGCAGTGTCTCCTGCGACGGCGGCGGCGGCCCGCTGGGTCACCCGCGCATCTTCATCAACGTCGATAAGCCGCAGATCTGCTGGTGCACGTACTGCGGTGTGCCTTACGTATGTCACGTCAGAGCTGTCATGGGAGGCGGACTGCTTGCTAATTCATGGGACTCCTTAGGCGCACGAGCAGCACCGCAAGTACCTCGAGAGTCTCCCGAGGACGACGTACCCGCTTGCACCTACCAGCGATCCGGCTGCGGTGCCGTATTCGCAGCTTGCGGGCAAGACGGGGTCGACGGAGCCGTTGCAGTCGAATAGCGGGGCGCCGTTGGAGCAGAGATAGGAGAGATGGGGCTGAAGCGTGTATATATGTTGTTGTTGAAGCCTCAGATGTCAGGTGGACTCATTCGTAACTAAACCGACCAGTAGAGGTCCTGATGGTGTTCTAGCATAAGCAATGGTGCTGTCCACGAATCTTGCGTGACCGTCCTGATTGACCATCTTGCATGATGGAGGGACAGGGCACATCCTGAAACGAGGAGAATTCCTTCATTGATTGGAGATTACCGTCTACGTCACGAACAACCCATCCTCCGCATCCTCCCCACCATCCACGACGGGCTCCACCTCCGCTCTACCCTGGCCAGATCTCTGCGCCTGCACGTCGTTGACGCTCTGGACGGCTAGACTTCCACTCACCAAACTATTGTCCTGCTCCATATCTGTGCCCTCCAGTAGCCTCGGATCAATCATTGCATCCGCCGCATCGTGGTTTCGCTCATTCTCCGCCGCAGTCTCCCGCGCACTCACGTCTTGCTCGCCACGGCCCTCATGGGCATCATTGGCCTTCGGAGCTACAGCAACCGACCGACTCGTCGCTGTGCCTTTAGACCCCGTGCCTTCACTCAATGCCTGTGCCGCCTCTCTCTCCTGATACTTCGACTGCACCAGCAGAATCCGATACTGTCGCATCAACTCCACCTGGTGCTCATTGCACCCCGCCTGAGCGAGCTTCTTCGCATCAATGGCAGCCAGACCATCGGTATCCTCCGGCGCGTCCCTCACGACACCGTAGTCTTCTTCCGGCGGCGTCTCGCCTTTCTGGAGATATCGTATCTTGTCTTTCATGATCGTGCGCACCTTCGAAATGACGCCGGGCTTGTACCATCCCCACATGTCCACCGAGCACTTTTCGGCGACTGCTTCTGGCTTGTGAAGGAGGTCGTAAAGGATCGGATCGGTGATGTCGCAGGCCTGCCAGGTTCGACCATCTGTGCGCATGACCGTGCCATCGAAGATGTGGGAGTCCCAGATCTTGGCTTTGTGGAGGCTGATGCGTGCAGTGTCGTTGTTGGTGCCTTTGCCTGGAATCCGTTCGCCGTCCAGCTGGAACATGAAGGGTTGGTAGAAGCGGTACTTTGGGTCTGAGCGTGGATCGACACCGTACTTGATGATGACATCGCGCCACGCGCCGTTGGTGAACATGTATCCGACGGTCGGGATTGCGTCCTTGATGACAGCCGGCTTGTGGATTTTCATCGTGTTGACGGCTACCCGCGCGGTGACCAGTGGTCGTTTCTCGAGGAGGCCTCCGAGATCCTCGGCGCATCTGGCGACTGACAGTTCTTTAGATCTGCCAACCCAGCCTGGCGGGGGACCGCTAGGTACTTCTTTGGCATCCGCAACAGTTGCTTCGGCCGTCTTGCCGTGTTTCCAGGAGGTCGAGAAAGAAATCGGGTTGCCGTTGTCGTCATAACCATAGTTCACACCTGCAGCTTGTCGGTATTCGTACGGCAGTGGTTGCTGATATTGGGTGAAATCCATCGGCATCGGATACGCCACACCTCGAGTAGGACCAGGTTCGAGATCAATGTTGAAGTCCTTGAGGACACTGTAGCTCAGATTCGAGAGCGGCTTCTCGAGCTGCCGGAAGACTGGCATATCATCTGTTCGCAACTGATAGTCGGGCTGGCGGCGAAATCGGTGTGTCTCGGGGACCATGCCCACGGGCTCGATGCTGAATTGACCTCCTGACTCTCTCAGACGCTGCAGCAGATCTGGCGCTTTCATGGTCCCGTGGCTGGACTGTGATAGCGGATCTTCGATAAACGGTTCGTCCGAGCCTCTCTTCCGCTTGCGTCCAGTCCGCTTGGGTAGAGTCACCTTGACCAGGACATTGCGCGTGAGGATGCCTGTCGACTCGATTTTCTTTGCGGTAGGATCATTCGGCCGTAGTGATGCGCCAACCGTAGGCTCCACGGATGCCATCTTGTCGTCGGTCTTGATCTTGCTATCCCCGACTCTATGTTGAATTGCCTAAAGGAGGTCAGGCGAATCTATATACAAGACAAATGTATATGCTTACATGCTTGAGCATGGGCTCGCCGCCCAGCGACTTGAAGCCATTATCGAAGTTCTTGATGATACATGGGTGCTCGATACTTACAATCCGCTTATTTGGGACCGAGTATGTCGGAGCGGTTGGTCTGGCTGGCGGCGACGCTGGATCTCGAGCCATAGTAGCAGCAGATATTGACCCCTGGAAACCAGTTTAATTATTATTACATCAATTCTCTATTTACCTTATTATTATGGCTCCCGCGACTCATGTCGAGTCATGCGAGGATCATGTGACGGGTCATGCCTGAGGAAGGACGCAAAGAACGGAATAGTCAGTACCTTCGAGGTCGATTGCGACTAGACCAAGCCCCGCTCGCCTTCCTGTGCACCTCGAATTCAAGGAACAACTCCTCCTCCTCCACCACCACCATGATCCACAGCCTGCTGCCCATTCACCACATGCAGATTGACCCGCATTCACCGAGATCCTAACGCCCTGCAGATTCGATACTATCAACCCACGCAAATCCTCGAGCACGGCCGCCCCGGTCACCTGACGCCAGCTCCTCCGGCAGTCTTGGCATTGACTGGATCGCAGAGAGAGGGTCTCAACTACCTACCCAGAAGCACCACCGCCGATCAGCACTCCCGACTCCGACTCCTCCTTGGTCGACGCAGCACCCACACCGCACCGCCCAATGGCCATCTAGCGGCGCCGGCCACACCACCGCCACCCTCCCTTGACTCCTCTGCTACAGCACGTGCGACGCGACGACGGGGCAGGACACAGCCACAGGACAGCGCTCATTCAGCGACAGGCGACCCGGACGTCGGTCGGATTCCTCAGCTGCAGCGCGGCATTGGCTCGCTCACCCACACTTGCGCCGCCGAGAGGGCGCCACACAGTATGAAGGGATTCAGACAGCGCGTGGTCAGTCCACCCTATCCCCCTCCCTGCGCCTGGTGGTGTGCGAAGTGTACGTCATATTGATGGGGACTTTCTGACAGCAAGAGCAGCTCTCCAGAGCCAAGGACCGCGAGGGCAACAAGCTCGCCAAGAACAAGAAAGAGTCGTCCTCGGGCACCGCATCTCCCCACGGCGGCTCAAGTAGTCAGTCGCCCGCCGGCTCCGCGCACGCTACCCCGACCTCGAGCACCTCGAACCTCGCCGACTCGCGCAAGAACGTCCCTGATGGCTCTACACAACCGGGCCCGGGCGCCCCACCGTCGGGCGCGGCGCAGATGAACATGGGTCTGGGTCCCAATCAGGGCAGCTTCAACCAGGGAGCACACAGCCCTGCCGGTGGTCCCCAGACCGGCACGCCTAACAGACATGGACAGCTGCCGCCTAGCGTCGTGGTGTCGCCCAGCGCGCCTGTACATGACACTGCGCCACATATGCATAGAGGGTCCTTAGCTAACGATTTCCAGCACGTGCCTCCGCCAGGCGCGGCCGAGACCATGCCGCACGACCTCGCTCCTCCCAAAGCCGGCCAGAAAAGCCTGCTGTTCGATCGACTACAGGCGACGCCCAAGGATGTGGTGCCTGAGGGTGTTAGGACGCCGAAACGGCAGCATTCGTCGCGCTTCGACATTTCCGACCAGAAGCAGCGCGAGCTCGAGAAGCTGCCCGGCTTCCATGAGGTGCCGCCGAATCGTCGTCAAGAGCTCTTCATGCAGAAGCTGGATCAGTGCAACATCATCTTCGACTTCAACGATGCCTCGGGTGACATGAAGAGCAAGGAAATCAAGCGCCTGGCGTTACATGAGCTGTTGGACTATGTCGCGCAGAACCGGCAAGTCATTTCGGAGCCCATGTACCCGCGAGTGGTAGAGATGTTCGCCAAGAACCTCTTTAGGCCGATCCCACCGCCCACCAACCCGCAAGGCGAGGCCTTCGATCCAGAGGAAGATGAGCCGGTGTTGGAAGTCGCGTGGCCACACATCCAGGTCGTCTACGAGTTCTTTTTGCGGTTCATCGAGAGTCAGGATTTCAACACGAACTACGCAAAGCAGTACATCGACCATGGATTCGTGTTGCAATTACTCGAGCTGTTCGACTCCGAGGATCCTCGGGAACGTGACTTCCTCAAGACGACGCTGCACAGGATATACGGCAAGTTCCTCAACTTGCGGTCGTTCATCCGACGGAGCATCAACAACGTATTCTTCCAGTTCATATACGAGACCGAGCGGTTCAATGGCATCGCCGAACTCCTCGAGATCCTCGGCTCCATCATCAACGGCTTCGCATTGCCATTGAAAGAGGAGCACAAACTGTTCCTGACACGCGTGCTGATCCCTCTGCACAAAGTCAAGAGCCTGAGCATGTATCATCCACAACTTGCCTACTGTATCGTCCAGTTCCTCGAAAAGGACGCCGCGCTCACCGAAGAAGTCGTGCTCGGCCTCCTACGGTACTGGCCCAAGGTCAACAGCACGAAAGAGGTCATGTTCCTGAATGAGGTGGAGGACATTTTCGAGGTTATGGATCCGGCAGAGTTCGCCAAGGTCCAAGAGCCCTTGTTCAATCAGCTTGCAAAGAGCGTGGCCAGTCCGCATTTCCAGGTTGCGGAGCGAGCGCTCTATTTCTGGAATAACGAGTACTTCTGCAATCTGGTCAGCGACAACGTGGATGTCATTCTGCCGATCATGTTTGCTCCGCTCTATGAGAACTCAAAGGGGCATTGGAACAGGTGAGATTGACAAAGCCAAATCGCCAGCGTATTTGGGCAAGCGCTAATTTGTTTTTCCATCACAGAACAATCCACGGAATGGTGTACAATGCCATGAAGCTCTTCATGGAAGTCAATCCGCAACTCTTCGACGAGTGCTCCCACGAATACACGGAACAACAGAACAATGCGGAGGCGGTCAAGCAGAACCGCCAGGCCAAGTGGGACCGACTGTCCGCACTGGCAGCATCAATGAAGCAGAACGGCCACGTCGCCGGCGCTGGTGGCGCGCCGCCGGTCATGCCCGTGGGCAGCAGGAACGGGAGTAAAGTTACAAGTCCGATGCGGCAGGACGACTCGGATCCCTTGAGCATGGAGGGTCAACGGCGGATGGAGAACTTGCAGCTCCAGGATGGCGGCGGCGCGGGCGCGGCGGCGGCTGAGCGGAAGTACAACTCGGTACGTTGAGTGCCTTGCTATCTGCCTGGAGAGTTGCCTTTCGCCTCTCTTTCACCCTCACATATGATTGCTTGCGCGCGAAGCATTGAGCGAGTTGATTGATCCTTTTTTCTGTGAGAGCGAGGACTATACATTCGTCCCAGCTTTGAGGGATTCATTCTGGAGTGGGAGACATACCGGGGTTTGTATCCTAAGCATATGTCAAGACTCTTCTTGTCTACTATCATCGCGCGAAATGCGTCGTCACTCCTTCGAATCATCATCATCATCATCATCACCGTCACTCCTTCATCTCATCTCACCGTTCTCCACCTACTCGTCAACTCACTCACACATGCGTCTCTCCCAACAGCGCCTCCCCCAACGATCGCCCGACCGCGGCAAACAGAGATCGCGGTCCAGCAATCCTTCGTCCTCCTCCGAGACCGGCAGCTCCCGCCCTCACCACTCCTCTTCGACTTCCTCCTCTCATCAGCCACAGCAGCATAAGGCGTCGATCGGGCAGGGCATGACGAGGGTGCGGTCGAGGAGCGGGAGCGGGTCCAGCTCCGGTGGGGGCCATCACCGAGTTATTTCGAGTGGGGGTGGGGCGGGTGCGGGTGGAGGGAGGGTGGGGCGGAGTGATTCTGCGAGGGGTGGTGGTGGTGGTGGGGGGAGGTAGGGGCATTTGAGGTTCACGGACCGCTTTTAATGGAGGTATTGGGCGGAAGAGGGGTTGTTAGGTGCGGTGATGGTGGCGCGTCGGCGTTGATGGAAGGGACGTCCGAGACGCGTTTTTTTGGGGGGTGGGCGAAGTGAGGACGACTGAGGGGTGCGAGCCGAGGTCGTCTGAGCTTTTTGGCTTGGGAGGAATGGTGTGTGAGTGGTGGTGTTTGCGTGGGGTGTCGATTGGTGTATATTTTTTGTAGCTTCTGACCATGATTTTTCATGGATAAGGTAGTGTTTGGACTTTCGAAAATGATTTGAGGGTTGGCGAGGCTGGGGGCGTCTGTGGGTTTTGAAGTGGAAAAAGACTGCGAGCGCCACTCGCATGATTTATTACCTGCGGGACAGACGATATGAGGACCCGTGGATCGCAGGACGTGCGCGAATGAATTCTGAAGAGCTTTCTGGCGCCATTTGTGCAGATTTAACAGAAGATACTGTACAAACCAAACTCGTCGTACGTGAGCAAGCACTTCGAAGCGCGTTGACACGGCTATTTCTTCGCCTTCTTCCCCCGACGGACCCTCTGCTCGGCCATCCTGGCCCTCGCCAGCCTTCTCTTCCTCCACGCCGCAAAGCGATCTCCCGGCACAAACTCGGGGTAGACTCTCGCCGTGCGTCCCCTCGCCTTCGCCTCCCGCTCCAACCTGTCGCCCGCGCGCCCGATCTCGTGATTCGCCTGTCGATACTGGTAGCCCGGTCTCAACGTCACGACGGTATCCTCGCCGCCCTGTCGGCCGCGCCTGACGACCTTGCGGCGCGCGTCGTTGGAGACCTGGCGGATGGATGTCGGGTTGGACGGGTCGTGGGTGAGGGGGTCTGCGGATGCGGCCGCGGCGGGTTTGAGCACCGGGAAGGCGAGCATGCCGAGTTGTCGTCTGCTGGCTGCGTTGCCAGGGGTGGGCAGGGCTTGATCTTTGGCGAGGGCGATGCCGATGAATTTGTGGGTGGGGTGACGGGCGGGGTCGCGGTAGTACCTCACGTATCCGGGGGCGCCGGCGTGGATGGTG
Organism: Teratosphaeria pseudoeucalypti; assembly: GCA_013403795.1. Taxonomy (NCBI): domain Eukaryota; kingdom Fungi; phylum Ascomycota; class Dothideomycetes; order Mycosphaerellales; family Teratosphaeriaceae; genus Teratosphaeria; species Teratosphaeria pseudoeucalypti. The sequence goes on along the minus strand of JABBMZ010000130.1, from coordinate 22,530 downwards.
TGGTCGCGTCCCTGTGGATGATATGTCAGTCCAGAGCATGGAGGCCTGTGATAGGGAGGGAGAGTGTACCATGAAGCAATTCTCGCCGGGGAACCACAACGTCCCTCTCTGCCTGAACAAGATGTTGCCCGGGACGACATATTCTCCGCCGCTCTTCTTGGCGCCCAGTCGTTTGCCAGGCCCGTCTTTGGCTTTGTTGGCTCGTCCTTGTGCTTGATGCGATGCGTGCCTCCTTCCTTCGGCCACGCCGCCGATCCGTAGGTCCCGCAGTGCATTGGAGAGCAGATTGAGTGTGGCCGAGGAGGGGGCGCGAGGGAGTGTGAGAGGAGGCATGACGGTCTGGCTGCTTGGTCAATAGATAATGTCAACGCCCGGGTGGTTGGACTGGACATGTAGACTTATGGGTGATGGATGCGGCTTCGTGAGATGGTCCGAGCTTCTCCTCCGCCATGCGCCAAGCTATGGAAGTTCAATGCGGTGGGATGTGTGCAGGATAAACACAGACTTGATTAATGAAAGGACACACCCATCACCGCCCAATTAGCCAATACGATTGACCGATATTCGCCTTCTGACGACTACGCTTTATTGAAAGCCCCCGGGCCTCAGCGCCCAACTCTCCGTCCTCCGCCATGGCCTCCGCTCTCTTCTTCCTCGACCTCAAGGGCAAGACCCTCCTTGCCCGCAACTATCGCGGCGATATTCCTCTCAGCGCCGTGGAAAAGTTCCCGACCCTCCTCTCCGAAGCCGAAGATGAATCCTCCTCAACACCGCCCACCCTCACAGACACCCAGACTGGGATCAACTACCTCTACATCCGACATGCCAATCTATATCTACTCGCCCTGACCAAGCGGAACTCGAATGCCATGGAGATTTTATTGTTCTTGCACCGCGTGGTCGAGGTTATGACAGAGTACTTCAAGGAGTTGGAGGAGGAGAGTATACGGGACAACTTCGTCGTCATCTACGAGCTATTGGACGAGATGATGGACTTTGGCTACCCGCAGACGACCGAGGTCAAGATCTTGCAGGAGTACATCACGCAAGAATCACACGCACTGGAGGTCCAGGCACGACCACCGATTGCAGTCACAAACGCCGTGAGCTGGAGAAGCGAAGGAATCAGATATCGAAAGAACGAGGTCTTCCTAGACGTGGTTGAGAGTCTGAATTTGCTCGTCTCATCAACGGGCAACGTATTACGATCTGAGATCCTGGGCGCCATCAAGATGAAATGCTACCTCTCTGGCATGCCCGAACTGCGCCTCGGCCTCAACGACAAAGTCATGTTCGAGACCACAGGCCGCACCTCCCGCGGCAAGTCCGTCGAGATGGAAGACGTCAAGTTCCACCAGTGTGTCCGGCTTTCGCGATTCGAGAACGACCGCACCATCTCCTTCATCCCTCCTGATGGCGAGTTTGAGCTCATGTCATACCGTCTCAATACGCAGGTCAAGCCGCTCATCTGGGTGGAGTGCGTGGTTGAGAGCCACTCGGGATCAAGGATCGAGTACATGCTGAAGGCACGGGCACAGTTCAAGCGCCGAAGCACGGCGAACAATGTTGAGATTCATGTGCCGGTGCCGGATGATGCGGACACGCCCCGGTTCAGGACGAATGTTGGGAGTGTGCATTACGCGCCAGAGTCTTCAGAGATCGTGTGGAAGATCAAGCAGTTCGGTGGTGGAAAAGAGTTTCTGATGAGGGCTGAGCTGGGACTGCCTTCTGTGCGGTACGTCATGAGCCGTATTGGATTCCCTTGGCGTCAAACGGTAATGGACTGACTGTCCTCGCAGCGGCGACGAAGAACGCGGTGGCGGCATGATGGGTGGCTTTGGTGGCTCCATGGGCGGCACTGCGGCTTCGAAGGCGAAGAGACCCATCAACGTCAAGTTCGAGATCCCGTATTTCACCACCAGTGGAATACAGGTAAGATATCTGAAGATCATCGAGCCGAAGGTACGTCAATCCTCGCCCTCTGACATGAAGCGAAGCGGTTTGATCAGGGTCTATACTGACTCTGCTTGACAGCTGCAATACCCAAGTCTGCCATGGGTCCGTTACATCACACAGTCTGGCGATATCGCAGTGAGATTGCCTGATGCCAATCCGACATAAACACCGCATCCGAGTCATTCGATAATTCGGAGATGATTGAATTTTGACTTTCCTGCATGGCGCATGTCGTTCACGATACCTGGCAGCAGGGCATTCTGCCAGGTCGAGATGATCAGCGGGCATTGATGGGACCTAGAGGGCGCTATGTCGAGGACGATGGCATGCGAGAACATGATTGATGGATGCATCAGTGACGTAAGAGGTCATCGCAGCGATTGTGGTCGTGATAGTTGGACCAAGAAAGCCGGACTCGTCTCATGCTCCAGACAGCATGGGGGGTCGGGGCGTCACGCTGTCCCGATTGAAGAGCTTCGCAACTGTATCGTCTCTTGGGCGACAGCTACCAGGTCAGGCCTATTACAGCAGCGTACTTTTGCGAAGCAGGTACAGGGGCAGTCGTAGTGGTCTAGCAGACTCGGCACATTTCATCCACGCAGGGGATGAATGACGACCCAATCGAGAATTCGCAGTACGGAGCGCTCTTCAATTGCCGGTGCGCCTTCTCGAGTGATGTCGCAAAGTGGCGGCACGGAAAACGCGAGTGAAGTTGAGATACTGATCCGTGGTAAGCCGCGCAATGGAATCTACGAAGTCGTCCTTCCTTCGACCATTGACCTTTCCACTCACGGTCATCCTTCATCACATCGAACATGTGCTTCCCATGTTGCTGGCCTTTCGCGGACGTCAAGTTTGAGGACGTCCCGCCGCCGCGCAAGCAGAAGCGACGCTCGAAGAACCGAGTCGCAACCATCAAGAGGGTGAGTCGCTCCTTCCGCATGTGATTATTGATCCGGCTCTTGCCGACCTCCCTCCCCCTCACTCCTGCCCTTCCGTCCCCCTCCAACCTGATCATCTGCACCAACCTCCCCATCCGCACCATCAACAAACAAATATCAACACCACCAACATCATCATCATCATCATCAATCGAGATGACCGCCACCACCAAAGCCGACAGCGACGACGGCTACCAGCATTGGGCCGACGACGGTGAATTCCTCAAGTCGCCGCCGGCTTCAGTCGCAGGCTACGACACACACAACGGCCTGCGCAGCCATCGCTACGAGCCCGCCTACGATGACGACGACAAGTCTACCATCGTCTCCGTCAAGACTTCCAAGACTGCGAAGACGGAGAAGTCCAAGAAGGCGGACAGTCCCAAGTCTGCCCCTGCCCCTCCTCCGCAGCCGCAAGTCGTCTATGCCCTGCCGCCGCAGTATCAATTTCCGCAGATGATGACTTACCCTCCGGGTGCGATGCAGTATACCTACGCGGCGCCTCCTCGGCAGTTCTACCACCCCATGCCGCCGCATGCTGGCTACTACGGTTACCACCCTGGCATGATGCCCGTGCCGATGGTGGTGCCGGCTCCGGCGCCCAAGCCCGAGTACAAGCCGCCGAAGGCTGCCAAGTGGCAGGGTCGCACGAAGAAGCAGGTCGACGAGGATAACATGAAGATTGCGGCGAGGGAGGGCGCGTGTGAGAAGAGGAAGGTGCAGCCGGTCGGGGTCAAGGATGAACAGATGATGTGGTGTGTTGAGACGGATGGGTCGACTACGCTGCGGTGAGTTTTGGTTTTCTTGCTAGATTGGATTTGTGTCTGTCTGATTGCTAACGTGGGTTCGTTTGTGTAGCACCTTCCTCTCGATCAAGGAGCTGGCGGGCGAGTGGAAGCAGTATCCGCAGTACGAGGATGCTTGGTACTTCTTGCGCGAGCAGGAGAAGAAGGAGGATTGACTCGTTCTTCTGCGACGGTTCCGAGTCGGCATATGAAGGTGCTGTGGCCAGCAGTTTTTGGGGTCACGGGCTGGCTGTTGTTGTGCAGCTCCCAGCAAAGGCTTCCGAAGACAGGGCACGGGGCTTGCCTTGGGTCCAGCTTATGTTACATGACCAAGTCTTGCCATCACGCGACCGCGCAAAGCTGAGGCATGTGAGTGCGATTCTGTACTCTAGCTATGCTTTTGGCAAGATTTGATGAAGTAGAGCGACTCACATGGTCCCTCTGGTGTCTCACGTTGCTTCAATCTTCGTCGTAGACTAGCCTCTACGTGTCAGCATACGCCTGGTACTGGATGCAGCTCTGCTGCACGGCTTTTTTCTGCATCGCCACCATGGCCTTCTGCGATCATGGCACCTCCCTCCATCATAAGAATCGCCTCAGCTTTCTTCGACATACGCCCAATTCCAACACATTCCCGCCTACAGCCTCCTCCTTCATCCCTCACATCTTCTCCCCCTGAATCGTAGCAACAACCTTCCTCGTATGCCTCGCCTTCCGAAACTCCAAATACCAAACCCCCTGCCACGTCCCCAGATTCAGCCTCCCATCCGTGATCGGCACACTCACACTCGCCCCGATCAACGCACTCTTAATATGCGCCGGCATATCATCCAACCCCTCGGCACTATGCCTGTACAGATTCCCTTGCCGGTCCTCCGGCGCTATGCGGTCGAGCGCATCGGACATGTCTTCGCGGACCTCGGAATCGAAGTTTTCATTCAGCGAGAGGGCGCAGGAGGTGTGCTGGATGAAGAGGTGCAGGAGGCCGGTCCGGATGGTGCGGAGTTCCGGGAGGGATTGCGTGATGTGAGGCGTCACGAGGTAGGCGCCGCGGGTGGAGGGGGGCAGGGTGAATTGTTTTTGGATCCAGGCCATGTTGCTGGAGGGGTCCTGTGGGGGGTGGGGGTGGGTGGGTGGGCAGCTGGTGGGTGGGCAGCAGTTGCACGGTGGGAGTGTGGCTGGCTTGGGCGTGACGTCGGTGCCGGCGAGGAGGTCGAGGGGGTAGAGGATGGGTTTGAGGATTATGTGGAAGACGTTGGGGAAGAAGGCGCAGATGAAGATGGCGAGGAAGATGAGGGTGTTGCGCAGAGATGTATCCTGAGGCATTAATTGATATCGTCGGCAAACGGTCGAAGATGAATTGATATGTGACGTAGCTCCTGTCTTGCTACCGTAGATCTGCCGATGGTGATGATTATTATGTCTTCGATGCCATTGGATCTAGCGGCGGGATGGGCCGGGCCCAAAACTTCGGAACAAAAATGTGACTTTTTGGCCTTGAAACCTGACAAGAGTCACGATGTAGACGACTCCCTCACAACTCACTGCCACCGGGCCGTGAGTCTTCTCCCATCACGGAATCAACAGAAGATGACAACGTCCGCACAGTCAAGGGCGTATCGCGCCTTTCCCGGCAGCGCTGCGTATTCCGACTTCCGTCTCAGACGCCTCGCCACGGCCGTCGGTGCCAAGGGATTACAGGCGATATGGGTTCATTATGTGGCGTCTTCCTGCGAGCTACTGGGGCAGCAGATTGATGTGCTGGATCAGCTGCTGGAGTATGGCGCTTATCCTTCTGCAAGCGACCCGCTGTATGCGAGGTTGCTACAGGCTGTAGTCAATGGCAAGGTGGAAGGGGAGCAGGGGGTGGAGGTGTTTTACGTGGTTCCGAGGGCTGGCACCATCAGCCCGTGGAGCTCGAAGGCGACGAGTATTGCGCATGTCTGTGGCCTTGAGGGGCTGGTGGAGAGGATTGAGAGGGGCGTTGTTTTCGCCGCCACGTTTGAGGAGGGGCGGGAAACGGGGCCTGAGGTGTTGAATGCGCTCTATGATCGTATGACGGAGAGTCTGTCTAAGGAGCGTCCGACCTTCGAGGAGATGTTTGCGCAATTGCCTCCGCAGCCGTTGAAGCGGGTGCCGTTGCTGCAGAGTGGAACGAGTCCGAAGGATGCGTTGAGGCAGGCGAACAAGGAATTGGGGCTCGCTCTTGACGAGTCTGAGATGGACTATCTGATCGATGCGTATACCAACCAGCTTCAACGCGATCCGACGGACGTCGAACTGTTCATGTTTGCGCAGGTCAACTCGGAGCATTGTCGGCACAAGCAGTTCAATGCCAAATGGACCATTGATGGTGAGGAGAAGCCGAGGAGTCTGTTCTCGATGATTCGGAATACGCACAATGCGCATCCGCAGCATGTCATTTCTGCCTACAGCGACAATGCGGCAGTCCTGTCTGGCTACGAGGGGTCGCTGTGGAGTCCGGAGAATGCTTCGGGGGAGTGGAAACAGATAAAGGAGACTGTGCATTATCTGGCAAAGGTCGAAACGCACAATCATCCGACTGCTGTTTCACCATATCCAGGCGCAGCTACAGGTTCTGGAGGTGAGATTAGAGATGAGGGAGCAGTAGGCAGAGGCTCGAAACCAAAATCCGGACTTGCTGGGTTCACGGTGTCGGATCTGTTGATTCCGGAGCACCGACAACCTTGGGAATTGGATGTTGGGAAGCCGGCGCACTTGGCGAGTAGTCTTGATATCATGCTGGAAGCGCCTCTCGGCAGTGCTGCATTCAATAACGAGTTCGGGCGACCCTGCACTACTGGGTACTTCCGAACTTTGACGACGAGAGTGCCGGTGGGCGATGGCAAGGAGGAGGTCAGAGGGTATCACAAGCCGATCATGATTGCTGGAGGTGTTGGCACCGTCAGGCCACAGCATGCTCTGAAGGAGAAGGGCTCGGTGAGCCCTGGAGCGCATCTGATCGTGCTTGGTGGGCCGGCGATGCTGATCGGTCTCGGCGGTGGCGCGGCGTCCAGTATCCAGTCCGGCGAAGGGAGTGTGGATCTCGACTTTGCGAGTGTGCAGAGAGGCAATGCTGAGGTGCAGAGAAGGGCACAAGAAGTTATCAATACTTGCACGTCCCTCGGCACGAACAATCCCATCCAGCTTATCCACGATGTTGGCGCGGGTGGTTTGTCGAACGCGCTGCCCGAATTGGTTGAGGACGCTGGCTTTGGCGCCCGATTCGAGCTGCGGGAGATCGACAATGCCGACAAGAGCCTCAGCCCGCTTCAGATCTGGTGTTGTGAGGCGCAGGAACGGTACGTGATGGCTGTCGCTCCTGGTCAACTCGACGTCTTTGCGAAGATTGCCAAGCGAGAGAGATGTGGATATTCTGTTGTGGGCAAGGCTCAGAAGGACCAGCGATTGATCCTTATGGACCGTGATTCGGAAGATGCGCCAACTCCGATTGACCTGCCAATGCCGATTCTGTTTGGGAAGCCACCGAAGATGCACAGGAATGTCGACTCGCGCAAGCTCAAACTCCCCGCCTTCGACAGCACCTTATCCACGTACCTACCTAAGGCCACGTCTCAGGCAGCACTAGGCCATGCCATAGATCGCGTGCTAGCTTTGCCATCTGTCGGCTCCAAGTCCTTCCTGATCACCATCGCCGACCGCACAGTCGGTGGTCTTACCGTCCGAGATCAAATGGTCGGTCCCTGGCAGACGCCCGTCGCTGACGTCTCAGTCACTGCCACCTCTCTGACCCCCGGCATCAAGACCGGCGAGGCTATGGCTATGGGCGAGAAGCCCACTCTTGCTCTCATTTCTGCTGCGGCTTCCGCGAGAATGGCTGTTGCCGAGTCGCTCATGAATATTGCCGCTGCAAGCGTAGAGAACAGGCTAAATCGCATTCGGCTCTCCGCCAACTGGATGGCCGCGAGTAGTCATCCGGGCGAGGGCGCTGCGTTGTACGAAGCTGTCGAGGCTATCGGTATGGAATTGTGTCCAGAGCTCGGCATCAGTATCCCCGTGGGTAAGGACTCGATGTCTATGAAGACCAAGTGGGCGGATCAAGAGGTGACCGCGCCGCTGTCACTTGTGATTTCTGCTTTCGCGCCTGTCAATGATTTGAGTAGTACGTGGACGCCGGCTCTGCGAAGGCAGGAGGAGGTCGGCGAGACGGTGCTCATGTTTGTGGACCTGGCTGAGGGTAAGAAGGCTCTTGGTGGCTCAGCGCTGGCGCAAGTCTTTGGCCAGGTTGGCGATCACGCGCCGGATGTGCGTGATGTGGAGCTGCTCAAGGATTTCTACCACGCTATCGAGCAGCTGCATGAGTCAGACATCGTCCTGGCGTACCATGACCGTTCAGATGGCGGTCTGTTCACGACTCTGGTTGAGATGATGTTCGCAGGGCGGTGTGGCTTGGATGTTATGCTGGACAATATTGTCAAATCTGGCCGGACACAAGACTTGATCGAGACGCTGTTCAACGAGGAGCTTGGTGCGGTGTTCCAGATCCGCAAGAAAGATGAGAACGAGTTCCGAGGTGTCTTTGCGCCACTGCGACCGATCGTCATTGGTGCCGTGCCGAAGGCGAGCAGACAGGACTTGGCGCTGTATTATGGCGCTGATTGCGTCTACCGCGCTCCTCGTAAAGAGCTCCAGCAGAAGTGGTCGCATACTTCGTGGGCGATGCAGAGATTGCGCGACAACCCTGAGTGCGCTGATACGGAGAAGGAGAACATCAACGACGACCAGGACCCGGGCCTTCGGTATAAGCTCACCTTCAAGCCACAAGAGAATATCCTCAGCTATACCACTACGCTTACATCGCAGGTCCGCGCGAAGCCTCGTGTGGCTATCCTGCGCGAGCAAGGCGTGAACGGACAATCAGAGATGGCCTTTGCTTTTGCATCAGCTGGATTCTCGCCCATTGATGTGCACATGACCGACATCCTCTCCGGCCGCTTTTCGCTTGCCTCCGTCGTCGGCCTCGCAGCTTGTGGAGGCTTCAGCTACGGTGACGTCTTGGGCGCTGGCCAGGGATGGGCGAAGAGCGTACTCCTGCATCAAGGCACCCGCGACGAGTTCAAGAATTTCTTCGAGCGCAAAGACACTTTCGCCCTCGGTGTTTGCAACGGCTGCCAATTCCTCTCAAGACTGACAGAGATCATCCCTGGCGCAGAGAACTGGCCCACGTTCGAGAGAAACATCAGTGAGCAGTACGAGGCTCGCGTCTGCATGGTCGAGGTCTCCGACCCACCGCAGCACCCACCCAGCGTCTTCCTGCACGGCATGCACGGCTCCCACCTGCCCATCGTGACCGCCCACGGCGAAGGTCGCGCTCAGTTCCCGAAGACCGGCACCTCGTCTCCGCAGGCGCTCATCAACCAAGGTCTCGTGTCGCTGCGATATACGGACAACTATCTCAAGCACACGGAGAAGTACCCGTACAACCCTAATGGGTCGCCGTTGGGTATCACGGGCGTGAGGACGCCGGACGGGAGGGTGCTGGCGCTGATGCCGCACCCGGAGCGCACGATTTTGAAGGAGGTGGGGAGCTACGTGCCGAAGGGTCAGGCGAAGGAGTGGGGTGAGTTTGGGCCGTGGGTGAGGATGTTTAGAAGTGCGAGGAGGTGGTGTGGGTAAGGAGCGACGGGGGACAAACGCTATGGTCACGACTGCATGGTCTTTGTGTACACTCTAGTCTGTGTGGCTTGCTGATTCTCTATGGGAAGACGTGAATGTGCGAAACCATCCAACAACTCCTCACGCTCAGACCATTGAGCTCCACACTTGAAACGCGGACCTTATACCAGCACGGCCCTTTCTCCCCATGTCTAGAGACCGTTGGCACGGACGCATAGCCGGAGCCCTATGAGCGCGTCCACCTCACATTGCCGCTCGGATAGCTGAGCGCACCCTTTCGCTGGCCTTGGGAAGGATACAATGGGCCGTGCACAGTCGCATGCTCGTCCCCGCTGTAGCTGTTGCTGTAACGAGATGATCCGCTGTTAGGGTCTCTGAAGGCGCGACGCGGGTCTGATATTGGAGGTCTTCTTCGCGGCGGTGTTGGAGGGTGTCGTGCTGTTTGAGCATCATGAGGAAAATGGGCTTACTACGCTACCTTCATTCTGGAGGAACTATGGGGATGTACCGGAGCGAGGGGATGGATGTCGTCGCCCTGCATCCATCTCAATCTCCGCCTCGAAAAGTGGTCGGCGAGCAGAGTTGTTCTTACGTTGCGGATGGAAATCACGAACCTAAGCACAATGGAAGCACGCCGCAGCACGGAGCACCGATGTGTAGTCGCTTTATTACGGAGCACAGACGATAAATGCCTTGTTGATCGACTGCGATTTGGTCTCTGCAGATCAAAGATTGAGGTTGGTAGATAGTTATGAGACCCTTCTGTTATAGTGAAAAATAGGCGGCAGTCCAGACTCAACTCAAAAGTCTTGGAGATCGTCATTCCAATCGTCGTCGTTGTTATATGTATGACACTGTCGGATGCGGTCTGCATGAAGAACAGTGTCACGCATGTCTCACCATATGTATGCAAGGTACGCTGACTTTGTTAGTAAACGCGGAGTCAGGTCTAAATGGAAGTGAAGTAACACTGTGCAACAGCCGTTTCCGTACGTCGTCCAACATACTATCACTCGACCATCATCAGGGTCTTGTCATCACCGTGCAGATTATTGATGCCAGGCTACACAAGCGCAGCATCACACACCTCACCTCCGTCACCGCGGTCGTTTCAAAGTCCCTTTGACGTCCGATCTAGACCAGTCACGGTGCAACTCTACTTTCGTCGGACGTGGGCTAGAGACAACATCTTACTCTACTTATCACCAATGCTTATAGAGCTATAGTTGGAGGAAGTTGTACTCATAAATAACTGAGCGTTAGGTAAACGAAACTCTCTCCCTGGCCCAGGGCAATTCAGGGTCGAGCGCCACGTCCCCAAGCTTCCTGGGATGAACGCTGTGTATAAGCCGTGCAAAGTTGACGGATCACTATCCGATTGGCCATCTTGTCGCCATGACCAGCCCGTATGCGTACTGTTGACTTGCAGTGACAAGGACCAGGTTGCAATCCCCGATGGTCAATCAGCCGCGACATCGTATGAATGCTCAAACTTGGTTGCTGACCTCCATTGACGGTGGGTTGCAGGGCTGGGACGTCCGACTGGGACGAGGTTGGGCTTCAGCATCAAAATGACTGGCCGAGATGTCCTTCGGGAGGGTCAAAGGCAAACTCTAGTCTCTGCCAACAACTTGGCCTATGTACGTCGGGACTTTGGACACGGACTGTCGACCGAGTAGTGGAGCGATGCAGAACCCTTTCGGTGTTTACAGTCGCCTAGAAAAGCTGACTCGTGATCGATGAATTGGTTGTTTTTCAGCTCTGTTGTGTCCCCGGCTTGCATTATGAGAATACACTTCGTGGACGATCTGGAGTCAGTCACATGCCTCACCAGGCTCATTGGTCTTCGACTCTGCAATCTCACGGGTATCAGAATGACAGACCCTTGTAATACAAGAAGTTCTGCATCGCCCCGGCTCTAACAGTACTGGACGTCTTGCGTTCCGGTTCGATCGACGACTCCGGCGAGACAACAAACAACATCATGTCCCACAGCCTCGCTGCGCATCTATTCGGACGAGCCGAATCGGCCTCCAGTCAGGTCGTAAGCGCTTCAGACCTGACCCTTCCCAAGTCATCGACGAGGCAGGACTATATCATCGTCGGCGTCTTCTTGGCATTGTCGAGTGAGTCTGCGGTAGCCGCGGGACCCTGGATATCCCGATGCTGACATGTGACGTTCAAGCGCTCGCCACCCTCCTTCGAGGATATGCCATTATCATCTTGAAGCGTAAGGGTGGATGGGATGATGGCCTGATGTTACTGGGTTATCTCACGGATGTAGGCCTGGCTGCAACGCTGGTCTCATCCAATGTGCAGTTCCGAAAACCACTGAGCTTGCACTGGGTCCACGAAAATCTTCTGGTAAATGGCTTCATCCGTACGCAAATTGTGACACCGAATACGCTGCTGACTGCTCCAGCTCGCATGGATCTACCAATTCTTCTCGATCACAGCACTTTTCTTGGTGAAGCTGTCGATTTGTGTCCTCCTGCTACGAATTAGTAAGTACCTATGGAAGACGCCCGTGGCTAGCATTTGCTGATCCTCGACCCACGCAGAGCTCGACCTATGGAGGGCATTTCGATGGACGGCTGGCGTAGTCATGGGTCTTATTATCGCCCACTGGGTTTGCTCGATCGTGATCTGGGGCGTCCAATGCATTCCGATCTCGAAATTCTGGTCACCGGAGCAAGCCGGGCAGTGTATTTCTTTGACCCAATGGGCACTCTGTGAGTATTTCACGATACTTGCAATATGCGGCAGACCAAGAAGGAAAGTTGTTGCTGACGCCAGCTTAATTAGCTGTCAACTCGATCACACTCGCCACAGACATCATGGTCTTAGCCCTGCCGATTCCATTGGTATGGCTGCTCAACGTCCCGGTGCGAAGGAGGCTGCAAGTAATCGCCCTATTGTCTGCCGGAAGTGTCTCCATCATCGCCGGATGCTTGCGCTTGTATTACTTGACGCGCTATGCAGAAAAGAAGGGCCCATTTGTGGTGAATATACACAGAGCAGATATGTGGTATGTCGGATCCCGATGTCCGCCCTTCATGGCGCCGTCACTGAGCTTTCCAACCTAGGGCCTTCATCGAAGTCAATCTCGCTATTCTGTGCGGCTCTGCTTACGGTATGTGCTCAGCCATCCCGACTTTTCGTATGCTGTGCTAAAACGACTCCTGCAGCCTTTCAAGCCTTCGCGATCCATATCCAGGAGTTTCCATCCAGACGAAGTCGCTCCTCAGGCCAGACTTCGGAGAAAAGCAAGAAGAACAAGAAGACGAACAAGAAACTCTTCAGCACTTTCCAGGCATCTGGCTTCGACCTCGAGCCTGACATTGAGATGGTGTTCAACGACAAGAACCCGCACCCTTCAACATCTCCTATCCGCACCGATAGCGTGCCGACCAAGCACTCGCTGGACACCAATGACACGAGTGGTTGGCACTCATCAGACGGGCAGTCATCAGTGGAGAAAGGCGCAATGACCGTGTCTTCCGACAGTCGAGCCTCGACCGATGATCAGGCCTCATCGCGCCTGGCTCCCGGAGCAGGTTCGGGCGTACCGCGAATCATACCGAGCTACGGGGGCTTTGGCAGTGAGGACGTTATCCTCATGTCTGGTCACCACGGACCCTAAGTAGTCGATGAGGAGACGAAGTCTTTGATGTGGCTGTTGATCCAGGGAGGGACTGCACAGACAAGAATCTTCCCTGTAGATCGATGAATGCTAGGTAGATGTGGCTGCTTCCAACGCACATCGGGCGTTGAGATGGTCTTCTCTGCTTGTGAAGGATGTCTCCATAGCTCTGCTGGCCACTGACTGTATGGTCTTTTCCTGATATTTTTGCTGGAGCCTCCGTCCGTGAGTCCGTGATGCCCTTGTCGACTGATATGCGCCATAGCCGCTAGACTGTCAGACCATCGACAAGAGCCGGCTGTCCGTGCCGAGCAGAGTTTGGTAACGTCTGGTAACGTCTGGTGTCACGTGTGTTGCTACGGAGTACTTGTTGCATAAATACTTAGTGATCCGCGCTGCCAATTTGTTGTAATTTCTAGGCTGATAGCCTCGAGTCATGACGCCCCGAGCTAATTCCAAGGCGGTATACGACTCAGCAGGGTCTCTATAGTCTGAGGCACCATCACTGTGCTGCCACTTGCTCAGGCTTCTAGTCAGAGCATCCTAGTTACAACGGTCCAGGAACATGACTTGCTATTGCAGCTCAGCACGGATCTCGTCTTGGGATCGCCACGATCGATCAGTTCATCACGCAGACGACAACAGGTCAGACCTATTGCTGTCCGGAGATAGCACATACGTGCAATTCGCCGCGAACTGACCGCTCTACAGTATTTGGTCTCGGCCCAGGTATTGCCCTGTTCCTGGCTGTCTACGGGGCCGTCGTCGCGGGAGACCTGACCCAGTGGTCTATAGGCGGTCCAGATGCGAGAGTACCTGCACCGCTTGGGCTGGGATTGCTGGGTCAGCCGCAGGGCATTTCTGGTTCTCACAACAAATATGAGAATGATGGCTCGCCCACACGTGGTGACCTATACCAGGTGTATGCTCTGCACACGCCACCCACAGTATCTCAGGCAGTCGCTAACGCTCATACCATGATTTCAGTGGCAATGACTATCTCCTGCAGATGAATCAATGGCAAGACCTTTACGATGTCGGAAAAGCTGAAGATGACTATAATATCGACAACTTGATCGATCGCCGGGCAGCTCGCTTCCAAGAATCGATCGACACCAATCCGTATTTTTTCTATGGCCCCATCTCCGGCTTTGTGGCCGAGCACGCGGCTTGGTCCTTCATCTTCCGTCTGATGGCCAACAAATCATCCGAATATCCTGCTGGCAAGCTCGATGGCGAAGTTCTCAAATCGTTCTACGCCATCACAGGCGACGACGGCGACTTCACCTACACGCCAGGCCATGAGCGGATTCCACACAATTGGTACACGCGCAATGCTCTCGACCCCTACGACTACCCAGAGGCCCAATTAGATGCAATTCATGCGACATACGGCCGAGGGAACCTCGAATTCCTCGACATCGGCGGCAACACCGGCACGCCAGGCTCCTTTGTCGGGTTCGACCCGGACAACATCACCAGCAACGTGTATTCAATCAAGAACCTCCAGGACGGAAACAACCTGTCCTGCTATTTCTTCCAACTCACCACCCAGGAGTTGCCAGATATCCTTTCGACTTTGTTCTCGGATATCCAGCAAGGTCTGGACCTGCTGACGCCCATTTTTGACAACGCCACACAGACCTTCGGCTGTCCAAAGTTTGAGGCGATTGATAAGAGCCAGTTCAGCATGTTTCCGGGCTATACACAGAGTTACGATGGTTATACGGGCCAGTCTACGTCCAAGTCAATTCTTCCAATTCTGTAACAAGACGGACAAGGGTTTGGGGGGAGGAAAGTGTCGGTCCCATCCATGTTCAGTGTATAAATTACCATCGACATTGTTTACATCACCGAGGTGGGAGTCTGCTGAGAGAAGAAACACCAGGCTCACAGTCACGCATTTATCTAGTGTCTGATTTCTTTCACCTTCAAAGTCATATGTTCAGCAGCTACTGTTCATGTAAACAAATATAGATCTGACGGATCTGACGAGATGCTTTTCTTTTGCCACAGCAGAACCCTATATGACAAACTTCAATGATCATGTCAAATAAATACAGCAAAGTCTTCAAAACAACGCTCGACAAACTGAACGCCACTGTGATGTGTCTTCTGCCGTGACCCAGGGACTGATGCTAACCCTCGTACCCAAATGAATTCCAGGATGCCGCCTGGACGTGGACTTCAACATCGCTCCTTTCCAAAGCGTCGAAAACATTCCTAGTAGCTCGAGCTCGAGCAGTACTGGCGAACCTGGCCAGTGTTGGCCCCCCAGGCCAAGCTGTTGAACTCGAAAGAAGCCTTGTAGATCTGCTTCTGCCAGTTGAAGTAAAGGAACTGCATGCCGCTCACAGGGTACTCGCCACTGCCCACGTCGCGGATCGTCCAGGTCCAGACGATGACATTGCCGTCAGCGCGCATGACGCTGTTGATCTCAAGGCTCTGATAGGGAGGCGGGTTCAGTCTGTTGGCATACGCGATACCGTCCAGCCACTGATCGCGGCTGGAGTCCAACGGTGACCCATTGATCTGTTGCATCACGTCAGCATGTTTCCTCATGATCCTGCACTGGGCGCGGTTGGACGTACCGGGTTCTTGAGCAGCGAGTCGACGGAATCGCTGTAGTCCATGTAATTGGCAGTGATGATCTCTTCCGCAGTGACGCTCGACGGCGTGCCCTGGTACGACTTTTGTTGCAAGACGGAGACGTATTTCTCGACAAGGATGTATGCTTCGGACGCCGTAATATTGAAGCTGTCAGACCCTTGGCTCCAGGACATTGTCGTAGATGCCGGGTAGCTTCCCTCATTATTATCTCCCCCGCCATAGCTGGCAGATGAGCTACCGCGGTACGATGGGGCCGCTGCCACGAGGAGGCCGGAGAACAAGGCGAGGATGGTGGGCTTCATAATGAAGTTCGAACAAGGCCGTTGATTGCTGTAATGACTGTGGTCTGAAGCTCGAGGATCGCTGTTTGATGCTCGAGGTCAATGGGAGGGCAGATCTCTTTATATGCTGACCAGTCCGTTGCCATAGTGTTTTTCCAGATCAGTGCACGATTGTTCCAAGGAGCAAAACGAATTCTAACTGTCTCACCATGAAAATACTGTGCATTGAAACAGTGTGGTCATGTTGACGCTCGTGTGCAGCGGCAGGGCATCCCGGGCCAAGCCTCCGAGTCAAAATCGACCACAATATCAGAGCCTCACGGGCTCTTGCGAACCAGACCCATTGAGAGCTACAAGCCCACCGGGAGCTCATGCTGGAATCCGTGATGACACACCTCCGAGCGTGGACTAGGCTGTGGTTTGTGACTGTGGTGATATGAGAACTGTACTCATTCACACTCACGCTGTCGAAACAAGAGCATACTCTGGCTGTTGCTGCGGTGGAGCGCGTGAACATCTGCCCTTGGAAGTGCGAGGCACAAGATTCGCTCATCGTCTGAGTATTACGTGAAATCAATAATGTCTATGTGCTGCAAGCCTACATTGCATTGTGCATGTGGCAATATAGTCCTCGCATTGCCAACAACTGCGTGATATCAGGCACGTACTGTACGAAAATGGCATCCTTTCATTGCCGGGTGGCTCGGGAGGCAAGTCTGTCATATTCTCACCGATTCAAGTAGGCCGCATTAGCAGAAAGCTAGTATAAGAAGTGACTTTCAGGCACAGAAGTCTCGTCGGCCGAGCCTAGGCCCTCTCCGATTCGATGAGATTTGGCCGTATCTTCGTGAATGGGCCACAGAGTCTACAATACATAATGCTTCCGCTCAATGGCATGAAGATCGCTGGTTTATGGCTTTTCCGTGATCCCAGGTTGGCAATGAGATGGTATCGGCAGCGCCCAGCATGTGCATCCGGACTCTTCCATCAATCAGGTAGCATGTCATTTTCAATAGTCATGGTCAGTTGCTAGGCGCACAGTTCTACGTGAGGCTTGTCCTTATTCTGTGCCTTACCACATTTCAGTCCAGGCTCGTTGCAATCGTTGAGGCCAGCACACGGCGAGCAACTGCAATTCGAGATACTCATGAATCTCTTTCCGACGATGACCGGAGGCTTTGCATACCACGCATGATGGCTTTCGCTCTGACAAGCCTGCTCGCAGCAGACAGGATACCCGACAACCTCGAGCGTATCGGTCCTTCGGTTGTAATCATCATTGGGGTCCAATTCCCATCACCGATCCGACATTCATGCTCAAAGGCAGGAGCATGTGCTCGGCCGGGTTCACCTGCAGACGGCTCACGCCTATGCTTGAGAGAGCACGCCTAAAACTTATATCCATACTGTCAACCTCCGGATATTCGGCTTGGCACTGCTCCTAGAACGGTGTCCAAACCAGGAATGCTCGGGAGATGCCAATAGCAACGCTACTAATGATCGTCAGTTGCTTCCAACCTGAGTTGACCCGTATGCCTCCTAGAAGGTCGAATGCTCGATCCTCCTCTGTCCATCGGCGCCAATTCTTTTGCCGCCAGCATTACGTTGCGTTCTAGCCATCATCGACCTCTCCCTCTCGCTGCGCAGCAATCTTCGTTGACCTTCTGGCTGTGACTGGCTGCGCTGATCTGCCATCACCACCACCATCGCTGTAGCCCCCGACAATACAACTGTGAATGTGAAGCTGGTAGGTTGGGATTCGCCATATCCGACGACAGGCAGCTTGAGTCTCTCATGATACCTGGCACCGGAAGATGAAGCTGATGGCTCGGGCTATAGAAGAGGTCATACTATGGCCCAAGGACGAAGTGTTCAAGTATAAGGTAAGCTCAGCAAGGTGCATATGGTGCCGATAGATCACGTGGCTGATGACAGCGCAACTTGTGAATACCAAGGTTATAGAACGTGTCAATTATAGGTCTATATATATCAGACGATTTTTACTATATGTTACTTAGTAGGCGCTAACCCTATTAGTTAAGGATATTATATCCTCTCCTACTAAGGCTTATATACTCCTATAAAGCTAATAATACTTTAATTAGAAATAATTAAAGGAAGTAACTATTAGGAGCTAGTTATAGGCCTATATTATAACTACTATAGTTACTACTATATAGTCCTATATACTTGATCTAGACTATCTAATCTATATTAGTAATACTAAATATATCTATCTAATAAGATTTATAAACTACTACTATCTTAAAGAAGCGTAGCTAACTCCTAAAGACTAGCTATTAGAGTTAGGATAGTACTTATATACCTAATAATATAGCTATAATACTAATTATAAGGTCTTATAAATACTAGTAGGTAGTACGCTATTAATCTTATAAATATTAATAGATAGTATACGCTATTATTAGATTTATAGTATTAGAAGGTTAGTCTATAAAAGACTCTCGACCTCCTATAGAAACCTTCTCTATTATATCTATATCGACTTCTAACTCTTCCTTCTATTAGTATCCTAACTCTTCCTCTTTATTAGTATCCTTTATTAAGAAGTTCTTTAGCTTTAATAACTCCTATTAGTAAAGATAGTATCTATTATATGTCGCTCTAGCTCCTTTAAGGCTAGTAGTATTATTAGTAGTAGTTCTAGTAGTAGGTCTAGTAGTAATCTACTAAAGAAGTCTACTAATAACTACTATAAGAAGCTAGCCTTTATATACTTATCTAAGTATAAACCTAAGATTAAAGAGATAGTCGCTTTAGCTAAGAAGATTAATATAGCTCTTAATAGCTTCTCTAGTATAAAGGTTAAGCGTAGTATTATAACCTATAAGTACTATAAGACTATTATCCGCACCTATAATAAGTAGCTATAACTAGTCTACGCAAAGTAGGGCCTAAAGGCTAAGTATAGAGAGCTCTTTATTAAGAACTATAAGAATATAGCTAGCCTATATTACTTAGAGCGTACGCTAGAAATTAATAATAACCTAGAAATAAATCCTTATAGTAGTAGTTATCAAAAAGTAATAGGTAGTCGTATACTAGGAATATTAAGTTAGAGTAGGGAGAGTTATACTAGTTTATAACTTAGGAGTACTCTAACTAAGGCCCTATAAGCTTAGCCTTAGTAGGAGTGTTTCTAAGAGAGAGAGAAGAGAAGATTCCTTCTAAACTTCTCTAACCTATTACGTTTATTACTTTCTAATATATACCTAATAATATATTCCTCCTATAGCTACTTCTATTACATAAATATATTACCTAGTATTAAGTATAGGATCTTAAATTAATAGGTTATAAGCCTAGGTTTTACCTATAGCTAGGAGTCGAAATTATTAGAAGAGTGTGCTTAATCTACTTATTAATTAAAGGTAGACTAGAGGCCGCTACCGTACTATATAGAAAGACTAGAGCTAATCGAAGGACTAATTAGAGTAGCTCCTTAGGTATAGATAAGTTATAAAAGCGCCTAGTAACTAACTAGATATAGTTAAAAGTTAGTAGTAACCTTTTAAAACTATACTAGATTTCGACATAAAACTACTAATTCGTTTATCTTTTTTTTATCTATCTATTCGTTTATAATACCTTTTACTATAGATTCTACTAAGGATAGGAAGAAGGTTCCTACTCTTACTTAAGAGAACTACAAGCTCTAGTTTAAGTAGGTAATACGACTACTTATATTAAAGAGGGTCGTATAGCTACTAGATCGAAAGGCCCCTCTCCTAGTAAGCCTAAGAACCGCGATTCTAAATAGCAAAGTTCTAGTTATTAGAGAGGCTAACTTCCTAATCTTTATAATATAGCTACTTCTTACTCTAGCTAGTACTTAACTACTATAGAGAGTATCTAACCTATTAAGCTCTAAGCTAAGAGACTTATATATTAGTTAGAGCTCTTCTAGTAGGAGTAGTTAGAATACTAGTTAGAGTACTAGTTAGAATAATTAGAGCGCTTTAGGATTATAGGATTATAATTAGCTAGACCTAGGCCTTATTAGAATAGTACTATAAGCTACTATACTTAAAGGAGAGTACTTATAGTACAAATTTAGGAATTATATATACAAGCTCGCGAATACTAATAAGTAGTATTAGGATAACTCTACTATCCTATTTAAGATTACCTAAAGCCTAGATAAGATTAATTTAACTCTAATACTAGATTATATAAGAGCTATAGAAGTATATTTCCTCTTACTCTTAAAGTATAGTAAGAATCTTCTAACCTTATTAAGAGTATACTAGTAATAGTATATAACCTATAAGATAGATAAGGATATAATAATTAATAATACCTATATAACTCTATTAAACCTCTTACGCAAAATTGTTAGTATTAAGCCTAATATAAGAATCTTATACTTATATAATAGGGTAGTCTAGTAAGTACTTAACGCCCTACTAGAGTAGTATTATAACCTCAGATATATAATCGATCTAATAGGCATAAAGGATAGTACGAAGATTATATATATTAAGAATGTATATAATAGGCTATCGATATAAAGGTATATAGTAGCGTATAGAGCCTTAGTCTCTAATAATAGAGTAAGGTTAGAAACTAATTACTATCTTTATTTAGTTACAGAGCGAAGTGTATAATATATATATACGTACGTTATATATAGCTTAGCTTACTAGCCTAGCTATCTAAGCCTATAGCTCGACTATCTAGTATTATTTGCCTCCTTCTTCTATAAGGGTCGTCTCGACACTTAGACTACTCTCTACTTACGTAGAGTAAGCGTTAGCTCTTTATAGTCTACTCTATAAGTAGCTTATCCCTTCTACGAACCTCTCTCTATACTAGAGTAGTATTATAAATTATATCTTAGTTATAATCCGCGTAATATAACTTCTTTGTTATTATTACGCGACGCGTGTTATAAATATACTTAACGCTCCTAATTAGTCCTAGTATAGGTTACCTATAATAATAGAGAGCTTCTATCTATAGGAAGCTTCTATAGTAGAGATAGTATATAGATATAAAGTCTACTCTATATACGCTACCTTCCTAACTTTTTTCCTTCTATATTAAATTATTAGTAATACCTCCTAAGGGTTCTAAGCGCGCTACTAGCGCTCTGCTAGCTACTTCTAGTATACTCGCATACGCTCTACCTACTCCTAATACGCCTATACGCATCCTACCTACTTTAAATACGCCTTCTAGTTACTATACTTATAGTAAGGAGCCTCTTATTAATAACTATAAGCGTTACGCCTAATATATTAGCCTTAAGTATAAGTATCGCCTACTCTAGAGTATAAGTAGTATAATATATATTTTAAGTTAGAGTAGTAGTAGCGTTATAACTAGTATATATATTTGTATACTCTAAGTATATACTTCTCTAGCTTAGCGTAACTACTAATTAAGCTTATAGCTATAGTAAGAATAACTATACCTATATTCTAATAAACTAGGCTATAGTAGTAGAGTATAATATTATACTCTATACTCGCGCTAAGGCTAAGTATATTAGGCGCGACGCTAATACCTTAGAGGCTAACTATAAGGCTACCTAGTAAGCATTCCTAGATACTATTATAAACTAGCGTAAGCTACTTAAAGTATATCTCTCGCCTACTTATTATATACTATAGGTATAACCTTCGGATACTAACTATCTATAGAGGCTATAGCGTTACTATAACTCTATCCTCTAGCGCTATCTTACTATTATAGCTAAGAGTAAGCGTACTACTAGCGCCGCGTAAGTAGGTAGTAATATCTAAGCTATTACTACTATAGTATAGAATACCTAGGCTCTAGTTAGCCTCTTCGAGCTTAGTTGCGCTATAAGTCTTTAGGCCTATTACTTACTTATTATATACTAACCTCCTACTAGTTCCTTAAGGCCTACGTACCTACTACTAACCTTAGTTATACTAATGCCGCTATAAGTAGGCTCTAGGCCTACTTCGATAATAAGATAGAAGTAAGCTTATTCTACGAGTATTTCTTACTAGATCGTCGTATACTAATCTCTCGCTAGGTGTATAAGGGCCTTATAGGCCTTCTAGGTCCTAAGGAGGATAATAAGATAGAGAGGGTAGAGAGTAATAAAGAGTAGCCTTACTCTAGGCACCCTTAGAGAATAAGTAGCTCTAGCTATAAGTATACTTAGCTCCTACGCCCTACCTAGAGCTATAGTATAGATAGCCTATAATATAGCTTTCTATCTAGGCTTACTTCTTCTATTTCTCTTTGCCCGAGCTCCTCTTACTCTTCTCCTATACTAAGTATACTTCGATTAGGTCTTTTAAACTCTTATAGTCTACTTTATTAACCTAGAGGTTATAGTCTTCTAGCTACTCCTTCTATTATACTAGGTACTAGCGTATACTACTATATACTCTAGTACCTCTAATAGCCTTAACCTTATACTTACTATCCTCTTTAGTAAGGAGTATAGAATAGGTAGGCTCCTTACCTACTTAGCTATTCTATAGCTCTAGTAGCGAGGCGTAGAAGATATTATAGATCTAGTACTAGATAGGTAGTACTAAGTAATAAGCCTAATTACTAATTATATCGAGTACCTAGAAAGGTCTAATAAACTAGGCTACTATTTTCTTCTTAGGTACTAGTAGTTATAAGTTCTTAGTCGATAGTAGTACTAT